>CAWWDW010000067.1:0-12401 GCA_963942595.1 Cylloceria caligata | reverse complement strand
TAGTAACGAGTATGAGCCGCCCATCGGTCAATTCCTAGGAGATCTCACGGATGAATTAAGCGAATACGGGCCTAGTAGTTATATAACTCCATTCGTTTCGGGAGGACCAACATTTTACGCATACCTTGTTCGTAAACCCGACGGTACGATTATTGAAAAATGTAAAGTAAAGGGTATCACGCTAAACTTTGCGAATAGCCGTCACGGCTATTAAATTAAATTATAACGCATTACGAACTTTCATGACAGGAGCAAGGAGCGTACCTATTATTTCTAAATTCGACGCTATTCGATGCACGGAATTTCATCATGTAGTAACGCCTAAAGAAACGAAATCGTGCGAACCTGTTAACACGAAGCGAAAGCGGCACGGGATGTACTCTACTGTACTGTACGGCTATTGTGATACACGCTGATTAGTATAACGCAAAAAAGTATATAGTTTTACGGTTGAATTTGCGATATTTAAAAATAATCTTTTTGTCTAATTTCATGTATCATATTTACTGTGTACAATACATTAAAAAAATGGATTCATTATGTATAAAACCGTTGTCGGCTCGTTCTTTTTGTGCTGCTATTCGTAGCAGTATTCTATCTCTCTACCGTTTCCTTTTGTTCTGACTTTCTCATCGTTGATTCCTTTTGTCCCGTCTTTCTTATCGAGTGTTTCCTTTTGTTCTGACTTTCTCGTGCTACCTCCGTGGATTAAATATTGCTGTTGAGAATTTGATGATTCGTAAAATTTGCACATAGAGATGTATGCATAGTGAGACAAAAATATTGCTTTATTTGTGAGAAATATAAAAACTATCGTTATTTAACTTACATACGGTGTAAACACCAGCTTATACCGCGGGCCCGCACCTCATCAGCTAGTGCAGGCGTGCCGCGCCTTATCAGCTCATTAAGGCCGCGAAAATAGCTGATGCCGCGGGGTCACCGTCGCCGCAGCCGTCGAGGTATAAGCTTATTCAAGAGTCAGCTGATTGATTTTGAAACACACGCATCGATATAGATACACGTTGGAAACATCCATGGACAGCCGTGATAAGCGGACCTACGGGTTGTGGTCAAACATATTTTGTCAAAAAATTCTTTAAATACATGCGTGAAATGACGGATGTCCCGTTCGAGCGTATACTTTTTTATTATTAAGAGTGCCAGTCCGGGCATTCAGAGTAAGGTGGTGAAATCGAATTTCGCGAGGGTTTACCGCAAGCAGCAGTCTTCTCGAATGATACAGTCCCAAACTTGTGGTCATTGACGATCTAATGCCCGAGGCATCCAACAATACTGTGGTCGATCTTTTCATCAAAGGTAGCCATCATAAAAATATTAGTGTCATTTTCGACACGCAAAATCTCTTCGCTAATTATATCGTTGTCTTTAAAAATCCGCGAGATCGCGCGCAAATTCAGGACCTAGCCCGTCAGGTATGTCCCGAGAATCCGCGATTTTTGCAGGAAGTATATTTCGATGCAACAGCCGCACCGCACGGCTATCTATAATTCGACTTTAAAGAATCGACGCCTGATTATTGTCGAATTCGCGCCCGTATATTTCCCGATGAACAATACCATTACGGTTACGTGCCTCAAAAAGCAATAAAAGTTCGCGATGCGACGCGCAATGTACCAGTAATGTGCTTGTATTGGCGTTGCGAGGACCTCTCGATAAAAAGCAAATAATTACGTTTTACAGGGAAACGTGAGTCTGAACAACGTGCAAAAGAATCATCTTCGGAGGTACGCGACAATTCTTCGACGACTAGTCACCAAAAGGGGAAATTAGAGCGGTAAGAGGAAGATCATCGTCGAGCACTGTGCCGGATTCCTCAAGTTGCTGCTTGTGTCTGTTTTGGCCTACACGAGCCATGGAATATGCCAGAAAGATGTTACTTATTCCTCATGATAACATACATCGTCTCGCTGGACTCGCCACTACTACTACTACTACTACTACTACTACTACTACTACTACTACTACTACTACTACTACTACTACTACTACTACTACTACTACTACTACTGCTACTACTACTACTACTACTACTACTACTACTACTACTACTACTACTACTACTGCTACTACTGCTACTACTACTACTACTACTACTACTACTACTACTACTACTACTACTACTACTACTACTACTACTACTACTACTACTACTACTACTACTACTACTACTACTACTACTACTACTACTACTACTACTACTACTACTACTACTACTACTACTACTACTACTACTACTACTACTACTACTACTACTACTACTACTACTACTACTACTACTACTACTACTACTACTACTACTACTACTACTACTACTACTACTACTACTACTACTACTACTACTACTACTACTACTACTACTACTACTACTACTACTACTACTACTACTACTACTACTGCTACTACTACTACTACTACTACTACTACTACTACTACTACTACTACTACTACTACTACTGCTACTACTGCTACTACTACTACTACTACTACTACTACTACTACTACTACTACTACTACTACTACTACTACTACTACTACTACTACTACTGCTACTACTACTACTACTACTACTACTACTACTACTACTACTACTACTACTACTACTACTGCTACTACTGCTACTACTACTACTACTACTACTACTACTACTACTACTACTACTACTACTACTACTACTACTACTACTACTACTACTACTGCTACTACTACTACTACTACTACTACTACTACTACTACTACTACTACTACTACTACTACTACTACTACTACTACTACTACTACTACTACTACTACTACTACTACTACTACTACTACTACTACTACTACTACTACTACTACTACTACTACTACTACTACTACTACTACTACTACTACTACTACTACTACTACTACTACTACTACTACTACTACTACTACTACTACTACTACTACTACTACTACTACTACTACTACTACTACTACTACTACTACTACTACTACTACTACTACTACTACTACTACTACTACTACTACTACTACTACTACTACTACTACTACTACTACTACTACTACTACTACTACTACTACTACTACTACTACTACTACTACTACTACTACTACTACTACTACTACTACTACTACTACTACTACTACTACTACTACTACTACTACTACTACTACTACTACTACTACTACTACTACTACTACTACTACTACTACTACTACTACTACTACTACTACTACTACTACTACTACTACTACTACTACTACTACTACTACTACTACTACTACTACTACTACTACTACTACTACTACTACTACTACTACTACTACTACTACTACTACTACTACTACTACTACTACTACTACTACTACTACTACTACTACTACTACTACTACTACTACTACTACTACTACTACTACTACTACTACTACTACTACTACTACTACTACTACTACTACTACTACTACTACTACTACTACTACTACTACTACTACTACTACTACTACTACTACTACTACTACTACTACTACTACTACTACTACTACTACTACTACTACTACTACTACTACTACTACTACTACTACTACTACTACTACTACTACTACTACTACTACTACTACTACTACTACTACTACTACTACTACTACTACTACTACTACTACTACTACTACTACTACTACTACTACTACTACTACTACTACTACTACTACTACTACTACTACTACTACTACTACTACTACTACTACTACTACTACTACTACTACTACTACTACTACTACTACTACTACTACTACTACTACTACTACTACTACTACTACTACTACTACTACTACTACTACTACTACTACTACTACTACTACTACTACTACTACTACTACTACTACTACTACTACTACTACTACTACTACTACTACTACTACTACTACTACTACTACTACTACTACTACTACTACTACTACTACTACTACTACTACTACTACTACTACTACTACTACTACTACTACTACTACTACTACTACTACTACTACTACTACTACTACTACTACTACTACTACTACTACTACTACTACTACTACTACTACTACTACTACTACTACTACTACTACTACTACTACTACTACTACTACTACTACTACTACTACTACTACTACTACTACTACTACTACTACTACTACTACTACTACTACTACTACTACTACTACTACTACTACTACTACTACTACTACTACTACTACTACTACTACTACTACTACTACTACTACTACTACTACTACTACTACTACTACTACTACTACTACTACTACTACTACTACTACTACTACTACTACTACTACTACTACTACTACTACTACTACTACTACTACTACTACTACTACTACTACTACTACTACTACTACTACTACTACTACTACTACTACTACTACTACTACTACTACTACTACTACTACTACTACTACTACTACTACTACTACTACTACTACTACTACTACTACTACTACTACTACTACTACTACTACTACTACTACTACTACTACTACTACTACTACTACTACTACTACTACTACTACTACTACTACTACTACTACTACTACTACTACTACTACTACTACTACTACTACTACTACTACTACTACTACTACTACTACTACTACTACTACTACTACTACTACTACTACTACTACTACTACTACTACTACTACTACTACTACTACTACTACTACTACTACTACTACTACTACTACTACTACTACTACTACTACTACTACTACTACTACTACTACTACTACTACTACTACTACTACTACTACTACTACTACTACTACTACTACTACTACTACTACTACTACTACTACTACTACTACTACTACTACTACTACTACTACTACTACTACTACTACTACTACTACTACTACTACTACTACTACTACTACTACTACTACTACTACTACTACTACTACTACTACTACTACTACTACTACTACTACTACTACTACTACTACTACTACTACTACTACTACTACTACTACTACTACTACCGGTATGCCATTATCGCGTCTCAACTCTGAGCTGAGTGCAATTCTAAACTCTCACTCGTACAAGAGCGAGAGAGAGAAATGGATAGTTTACCTGCAGGTTTTACACCGTTATCTTCACATGGTCGAGTACGATAATGCTGTACCAAATATTTCATCAAAACGAAAAATAGCAATACTCCATAGTCACGAGAATAAATCCGACGACGTTTTAATGAACAAAGTTAAATCTCGACTCAATGACACACTTATTATAACAATATTTATTTATACAAAGCCATATCGTTGCCTCGCAATTTGCATCGCAGCGCCGTTGGTAAAAAAATGACATCTGATCGTAACGGTGTTAGTTCCATAGACGGCCGAAGAATTTTAAATTCCAATATCGTTCAACTTGCTAACGACGCCATGCGAGCTAGAAAACGCGAGAAACCCATCGGACGATCTCACTTTGCCAAACTCCTGCGAGCGATACAGATGCCACGCGAATTTATCGGCACCCCGAGTTACTACACGAGCCTATACCTATCAACCTCGACACCACAGTGGCGTCTTATTTTACCACGCGATAGCGATTGTAGCAGAAGCAACAGCAGTAACAGTAGCAACAACAACAACAACGAGGCCGAGACCGTACACTCAAAAAGAGATTTAATGCTCACGGCTGAAAACGACCTCATCGAGGGTAGGAAAGGGATGAAGAAGAGGACGAACAATTGCGAAACATCGCACAAGTAGAATATCGATCCCCCACACAGTTAGAAAAGAAAAAGAAAAAGAATCCATTTAACTGGTCATCGTTAAAATTATGAAAATTCTTCAAAAAATCTATTATGACACCGCTCATCCTGCCACTTATTCTCGAGCAAAAAATTTGGCCCAGTTGGATCGAAGTGTAGCGCGAAAAAATGTTTTACTATAGCTCGAGACACAGGATTCATATAACATGCATCGTCTCGTGCGACCACGATTTCCCCGTCGTACGTAAAACGTGAGTAATATAGACTATGTATGGGAGGCTGATTTAGCTGATCTTCGCTCGATAGCCACGTACAACGATGGGTACGCATATCTGCTCGCTGTTATCGACGTGTTGAGCAAATACGCGTGGGTCGAGGCTTCGCGTGACAAAACGAGCGCAAACGTGGCCCGCTGTCTCACACGCATACTCGCACGCAGTAACAATCGTCGCCCGCGGCAATTGCAAACTGATCGAGGCAAAGAATTTATCGGCGCTCCGTTTCAACAGATTCTCAAGAAAAAGAATATCGATTTTCACGTTGCTCGTAACCCTTATATAAAAGCCTCGATTGCCGAGGGCTTTAATCGCACGATAAAAACGCCTCCCTCTATAATTTTATCCCCTCTATATTTTTATCCCCACGATAAAAACGCACCCTCGAAAATGCCTCTATAGCCCGAGAAAATTTAGCGCGGTATTACGAGCGTAACGCGAGAAAAATTTAAAAGCCTAAATACAGCGTCGGTGACTTGCTACGTATCAGTACAGCTGAAGCAGCATTCGTGAAAGGATATGAACGTGGTTGGATTAACGAATGATTCAAGATTCAACGAATATCAGTGAATCGAGAACCATTCGTGTATATTTTACACGATCTGAATAACGAGACTATCGACGGTATTTTCAACGACGCAGAATTATCGTGAGTACGAGTACCTCCGTCATCTGAGAAGATGAAAGAGAAGAAGAGGACAAAGAGGAAGACCGCTCGGAATCACCGTCCCAGATAAATATGAGCTCCAAGGATAGCTCTTCCTTTGTCGTACTACCGAGCAACAGTAGTATGCAGTATTTTCCGAATAATACAACGACAAAATTTATTACAAAACTACTGCGTCAGATACGTTTGCACGGAAAATGGTCGGTTTCTATTGTGGAAATTGCTTATCCGATAACTCTTTTACATGTTTCTACTGTAAAAAATCTTGTAACTTTTGAGGATGGTGATTATGATTTATCGGGCTTAAATTTTTTGAACACGGAGACGCGCTGATAGATACCAAGTCCCACTTGGTGTATATCGCTCTATAGACGCTCTGTTGGAGAGTATAAATAAATTACCTCACGTGGCTGGTAATTTCCGCTTTAAATCGCTTCCGAGCGGGCAGGTCGAAGTGGCGGCTACTAGGATTCTCGGAAGAGGCCTGTAAATCGGTAATGATAGAGCCGCATTGCGAATACACAGGGTCGAGGCCTGCATCTCTCACCGGTGCTATACCGGGCAGCATGTTTCTATACACAGGTATCTGCGAAAGCTATAATACAGGCGATGTACAAACACCCCTCTTACGAGTTGTTCCGATTGATACTGATTACTGTCAGTATGATTCGATAAAAATTAAATCGCTTTCTACGCCACGATATATACCTCTCTTGCGCAATAATTCACACACTATCGAGATCGATATAAGAGACGAATTTGGGGATCCTATACCATTCGAGCAGGGAACGTTGACTGTGACACTACATTTTAGAAGGTCCCACGATTGATTACACCACTATGGATGATATTAACCGTGTGCAGCACGGATGGGGCCGTCACGGGTACGGCGGTATTAGCCATGTTTATATCGGAACACCTAATCAACGAGGACACGGTATCGGCAGCTTTCTCGGGGGCCTGTTTCGTCGAGTGTTACCACTTTTAAAGAAGAGTGCTAAAGCAGTTAGAAAAGAGGCATTTCGAGCTGGTGTAAACGTAGCCGGTGATATCGGAAAATCAGGCAGTAATCTCAAACCCGAAACCACTGAAAAAATTGATACTCACGAAGGTTTGGTTATAAAAAGCGCAAAATTTCGCGAACTCCTCATTCATCGATCGAACGTAAACCACGACGTATCTTCCGTAAAGTAAAAGTGTAATAAAGAGAAAAGTATTAAAAAAGAAGAAGAATAATAAGAACTAAAAGAAGAAGAAAACTCGTCAACGAACAGTTGCAGATATTTTTGGATAGCTGAAACAAGATGGCTTTTCTACATGCGCACTCGTGCGAGTATCTTAAATCGGAACTTGAATTATTTTTACCCTCACCGACGCAAACTACGATCGAAGGCTCCAATTGGGTGAATTACAAACCAATATCTTCGCTAACAGATGATTCACTGACTGAATTTGTTATTCCTGGACAGGGTGATGAGTATATCGATCCCTCGCATACTATGCTTAGTCTGAGAGTGGAAATAACATCTCCTACTACAGAAATTGCCGCGGGTACAGCGTCGAAAGTAAGTGCCGGCCCTGTAAACAATCTCTTGCATTCTATGTTTAATCAGGTGGATGTATACCTGAATCAACAATTAGTTTCACCTCCAAATAATGCCTACACTTATCGAGCGTACATAGAAACACTTTTAAATTACGGTCCAGCAGAAAAAAATTCGCATCTCACGAGCGTTCTCTGGTACGACGATATCCCTGGAAAAATGGATGATATAACATCGGGAAATACGAGTCTTGTGAAGAAAAAACAATTTTTTAATGTCGAAAAAACTGTAGAATCGCTTGGTCATCTGCATTGTGATATATTCAATCCGGAGCGGTTCCTATTAACCGGTGTCGAGATGCGACTACGGTTGGTGCAGTCTAGAGACTCATTCAGTCTTGTGGGCGATACAAAGAATGGTCAATGCGGCTTAAAGATTTTCGAGGCATCGCATCTCGTTCGTAGAACAAAAATAGCTCCTGGTGTGCTGCTCTCGCATGCTAGAACTCTGGCAAAATCTACGGCTAAATATCCTTTTACGAGAGTCGAGGTAAAAGCCGTTTCAATACACTCTGGTATTCATGGAGAGATTATCAATAATATCATGCTAGGTCAATTACCGAAGCGTATAATTATCGGTTTTGTCGATAACAAATCGTTTAACGATGACTTCAGTATGAATTCATTTAATTGCCGAAATTACAAGATAAATTATCTCTCGTTATATGTAGATTGTTCTCAAATACCTTCGTAACCATTAGAACCTGATTTCACGAAAAATCATCTGTATGTGGATGCTTTTCAAACGTTGTTTTCGGGCACTGGCATACATTTCTTGAACCATGGTAATTCGATCGATCGAGATAATTATTGCGATGGATACGGTCTGCTTTTGATTTGACATGCGATCTTTCGGCGAACAGCAATTCACATTGGAATTTAATAAAGCACGGTAGTGTGAGTATAGAGGTATGATTTGAGGATGCCTTTGCTTTAATGGTAAATTGAGTAGTCTACGCGGAATATGATAATTTCCTGGAAATCGATACCAGCTAGCAGGTAATGGTGGATTTCACCGGATAAGCGAAAAATGTGCTGATGTCGGAATAAAATTGTTCCGTGTTAAGAGACGTAGGACCGTCTTTGTGAGTAACTAATCAGTCGAACTTGAGCATCTGTACAGATTAGACGTGAAAATGGATATCGTCGTGGATATACAGGGATGGCGTGGTAAAGGCTCGGAATTTTCCGAAAGAAATTTCCGTGATAGCAGTGGATAGACCGTACTCTGCTCATTGGATCATCGCACTGCCGTGTTACTTTGCCGAATTACCGCAGTATTCGAGAAGCCAGAATAATTTTCTCTTGAAATATTTTCACGGTCTTCAATAGTACGAGGGTGATGTGAGCTGTAAACAAGCATACGCTAACTTGCGTGAAATTTTGCGAAAATCAAAACGTATCTATACACGCGGCCACGAGAAGGCTATACTTCTTTGCGATATCACAAGTCATGAAATTTCCAGCCTGGAGGATGATGAGGGCGCTCCATCGTACACATTTATGCGCCAGGCTTTCCAAATAAAAAATTAGCTTCACAAGCACCCGTTTAAAGGAGAATCATACATGGATGTTTGGTCGGCAGATGAACAGGAAGAGAATAAGAAAGAGGAGAAATCTTCACCATGTGGTCGTGACACGATCGGCGATGCTGTGAAATAAATTTTGCATATATACGTCTATGTGTTCAACATGAACACTAGACAAATCTACGAGAGTCTGCACTATCTACCACTTTCAGCCGTTAGAGTATACCCAGCTGACAGAATTCCTCGTGTATGTTCGTTACCGGCCGGACTCCTAGTTAATACGGATAACCACGATGGAACTGGAGAGTGTTGGATTGCCATGTACGTTAACCATTATGGAAAGGGAATGTACTTTGATAGCTACGGGCTACCGATTATACTGCAACATCTCGCACGGCTACGAAGAAACTGCAAGTTCTATCGGTACGGTCCCATGCCGCTACAGAGTAATACATCGGATGTCAGTGGACAATTTGGTATCGTATTCATGCATCTTATGTCTTGCGGATCCACCATGTCGCGATTTAATAATTTCGTTAGCGATAATGTAACGAAAAACGATAGAATAGTTCGTGAATATTACAATGCTTTTACCTCTCGATGATCCGACAGTGATACAAATAAATTTAACTGTGGAGAAATCTCCGAGCGAAGATTACAGTGTTTGCAGGGATGTTGCATGCGACGGTAAATGTGTGTGAAGTGATTTAAATTAAATATTGATAAATTAAAAATAATTACTTCGTCTTATTGTGTCTCTTATTTTATAATTATATATAAATGATAATCGAGGTCTCTCGCGATACGGTATCATATTCTGCGGCTTTTACTGCAGAGTAAGCGCTTCGCGAGGGCCCAGCGCAAAGCGGTACGCACGTGCAAAACCGCTGTCTTCGCATTCAGAGCGCTGGACACCTAGTTCTGATTCAGAGGGGGGTTTGTTATTTTCAAACACTGTGATACCAACCAGCAGTATCCTGAGCATTCAGTCTGTCTTTAGCTTCATGATCGCGCAGTCAAAAGCGTATATTTCGCAATGTATCCTCATTACGACGTTAGCGAATGTTTGGAGTCCTCGGCGCCGAAATAGACATTGGGTACGATGGCGTCGACGTGGATGAGGGCTTCGAGGAACCTGACCTTCCTGAAGCGGACGATGCTTGGTTGTGAAAGTGTCCACGAGCGCGCGCGCATGTGTGTGTGTTTGTGTGAATGGGATTGCGAGAGACAAGTATTTAAAATCGCCGTCAAAGGAAGGTAGACGTCAACAACAGCAGAGGTGAGTACCTTATTTTATTCCTTTTTTCAAGTATGTGTACACTTTTGCTCCCTCCTGCTCTTATCTCTTCTTTTCCTTGTTCACCAGAGTACCCACACCACCACACTTTACCATCTCCATATTACCAACATTGGTTAAGCAAAGTGGGTAGCGCGGCGGTGGAAAAGTAGAGTTGTGGGGGTAGCCGCGTGGTGGGGGAAGGAGTGGGGATAGGAGTAGGATGGAGCAAAGGTGTACATATACTTCTTAGGTCTAACAACCATCTTAGGCTTAGCCTGGAAGTTTGTTCTGTTCTCCAAGCTTAGGTCCATCTCCACAATCTGCAAGCGCGACCAACGCAACACCGATCACTTGCACGAGGACCGACCTATTGAAATAATAGAACTAACCAAAGTCCCTTGTCCTTCGGCCGTGACCTCATGGGAAGAAGAGGATTCGTTTAGCTACTACCCCGGCAGGGCAATGGAACGTGTTCCGAACGCTAGCCGGGGAGGATGGGCCACGAAACACCTTGCATATACAAGAGAACCCTCGCCGACCCCGGACGGCGCACGACAGACACACATATAAGACCACCGGCTAAGTATCGTCCCCCCTTTCCATCTTCCGCCGCGCGAGAAAGTACGTACTTATCCCTCATTTTCTTTCCAATATTATCCCATGCAATCTTTGGCAAAATTCCCCTTTCGAAAATAAGGTGCTAGTATCCCCGTCGGACGGTGAATACATCAGGATAACGCAGAACGACCTTCGGAGAAAAAAACAGATTCTCCTCTTTTCCGTCTTTCCAGAATAATGTGGACCGCGCGTATCGCGCTCGGTCAGCATTTTTGGGCCATTGCATGGACCACCTTAACCCCCACCTTCCCTACCATGCATGCTTTCCACGTCAACTACTTCAATTATTTTAGTTAGTCTGTAATCATGTGTTAACTTGTCTGGTTGTTTGCTCACTCAAGGTGAGATCGGTCTTTGAATTGTTGTTTCGTTAATTTTAATTGCGAATTTTGTAATTAAATTTTGGCTACGGGAGTTAGCATTTGTAAAGATAGTCCTGAGCCGTCGCTGCTCAATTTATTTGAGTTGAGAATTTCGTTATTGAAATTTGTTCTCATTATTGTAAAGTATAAATAAATATTTACACCCGTAATAATTCAGTATTTGAGTTTCTACTCTTAGTCGAATAACGAATCCCATCCTTAATAATAAATTATATTAAGACCACGAATTCGTCTTACACAGAGATACGCGATACAGTACCACGCAACAGA
>CAWWDW010000066.1:15000-19720 GCA_963942595.1 Cylloceria caligata | reverse complement strand
GACGAGAATTCGACCTTGAGTGTGGCTTGAACGTATGCAACCAGTTTTGCTAGCAACAATGCTGCAGTCAGATCAAGCCGTGGTATGGTGAGCTTCTTGAGTGGTGCCACGCGTGTTTTTGAGCAGACAAGTGAAGCCACCTTTCCTGTGGAAGTTGAGTTGACAGTAATGTAAATCACTGCGGCCATGGCCAGTTGAGATGCATCAGAGAAGCCATGCAATTCTACTCTTGAGTTGCTCCATGCGTTGAACCACCGAGGAATTGAGATTCTGGCCAGAAAAGTAAGATCTTCTCTGAGTGCAATCCATCGTGTTGAGACCTGGGATGGCAGTCGATCATCCCAGTTGAGCTTGTGAAGCCAGAGCTCTTGTAGAAGTATTTTGGCTCTCATCACAACAGGTGAGATAAAACCAAGCGAATCAAAGAGTTGAGCCACCTCGGAAAGAACGAGGCGTTTCGTGAAACGTTCCTGACTTGAGTTGAACCGAGTGAAAAGATTGCATTTAAATGACTGAGGTGATCACTGAAAGATACCGACGTGATTAGCAGATCATCGATATAGATCGTAAGAAACTCCTCGTACGACCTATTAAAAACATGGCTAATAGCCCTAATAAAGCCGCTCCCAGCCGTCTTCAACCCAAACGGGATTCGACAAAACTGATAAAGCGTGGACCCGTACAAAAAAGCTGTATACGGGCGTGACGACTTTTCGAGAGGTATTTGCCAATAACCATTTGCTAAATCTGATGTTGACATATAGTTCGTCCCATGGTATCGTTGAACTAATTCACTGATCAGTGGTGGTGATTCATTATCCGCGTCAATAATTTGGTTAATGAACCGTGCGTCTAGGCAGATTCGTAGCCTTCCATCTTTCTTTTGTACAATTCGGAGAGGATTACAATAGGGACTTTGCGATCGTTCGATGATTCCGTGTTGTAACATATCATCGAGCTCTGCTTCCACTGCTTTCCGTAATACCTGTGGGACTGGATACGATCTTCGTACCACAGTTTTAGGAGTTGTTAAGTTTATTTGGTGTTCATACGACCCTGCTGCTGTAGTCTTTGAAGAAAATAACGGTTTATGCCGACACAACAACAATTTCAGAGCAGATTGTTGGTCCTCAGGTAACCCAGCGAGAGATTGTACCAAGTTGTGTACGTCGTCAAAGAAGTTTTCATCTTCTCCTTCTGTATAGAGTCGGCATGACCGGTATGTCTCCAGATCATCCTCCGACACTAATCCTGCAAGATCATTCATGGACAATACTTCGCATGTCATTTCAATTTCGGGAGTGAGTGATTTACATTCAATCCTTTTTTTAATTGATTCGCACGATGGTCTTTTATGCTTATCGACCTTGGTTTTGAATAACCAATCTAAACTTATTACGTCTGAGAAATCCTTATCTTTCTGACTGAATGCCTGGTAGGGATTAATCGCAAGACCGAGGGGTTGGCTCTGCTGTTTGTTAACGTGGCCATTTGAAGTATCGGTCGACACGAGAACGTCACACGAAAGAGATTTCACAGGAAACTCCAGGCCTATGAGGCCTGGGTGGATGTCAGAAGTATGAATAGGCTGACTCCTGCGATAAATGGATTCATCAAATTCAGTATATAAATCGATCAATTTATCGGGGTGCCCATTTCCTGAATGGAGATTATTAGGCGGATTTTGAATGAACTCATTTCCCTGATTCGGAATTTCTTCCACGCATCCCCCTGCAATAGGCAGCAAGTTTGGTGGACATTGGATTGTGTGGGTCTCTCGTTGTTGAGATAATTCACTGACTTGGAGATATTCATTCACCGATATAACATGAATATAAGTTACATCCCCCTCGTTTGAAGACACCAATGTTTCTGTACAGGCGGTACCAAAACACACTAAGTCTTCGGGTACAATGTAATTCTGAATAGTAAACGTCATATTATTATAATTTAAAATAGCCTTGTTGCGATGTAACCAATCATTCCCGATTATCATATTTTGCGACAAATACGGGATTATTAGGAAAGTAGCCTCAAGTTTGCATTGACCGCACACAGTCTCAAGAAACACTTGTTTCTTGACTTGAGTGGGCTTTTTGCCTATGGCCGTGGTGATCACCATATTAGTAACGGGTAACTCGATAACCTTAAAATGTTTACAGATATATTCATAATAAAATTCGGATACACAGGTGATTTGACTTCCTGAATCTATCAGAGCAGCAATTGGAATACCAAATATACTGAACATTATTTGAGGACATTTACGAAAGCGAATTGTCTCAAACGTGTTATTAGGTACTTCTCGAATTTCTTTTACCAAGTCCTCGAATACATCAAACGGGTGTTGCGGCGTTGGTGGACTTGTACCCAACGCTCCCACTATACGTTTAAATTACTTAAATTTTCAGAGATTGAATTATTCACGATTGGAGGTGGCGGCGATGAGAAGAGCTGAACGGATGACTGGGGTTGAGGTATTGTTCCCGCAGTCAACCTCTCGTGCACCTGAGAATGGGTATGCATCGGGACATATTCAGCATATCCCGTATTAATATTGGAAACGTTAGACCGGTTATTCGGCGGCGGATGCGACCAATTAGTACTGTTATTTGGTGTACTGCTCCTACGTTGATATTGCGAAGGATGCGAATTCGTATTACCATAATTATTGGAATGATTTGGATAGCGAGGAGCATTACGACCGTTGTCATTACGAATAGCGCTATTGTCGTTGCTTTTTCGAACTCTCTCACGTTCGTCATTATTCAAATCTAACTGGGACAATGCCGTAGATATCAACTCTGTCTGCCGAAAATCAACAGTAACGAGAGCATCCCTTATACGAATGGGGAATTGCTGTATTACTGTATAATTGACCTCGTATGGATCTAGAGGAGGGCTAAAGTGTTGTGCCTCCGTAATTTGCTGGTTAAAGTACGTCGACATCGACTCTGAAGACGATGTATATCGACGCGCAGCCCATTGGCTTTTGATACGTACACGTATAGGAATCGAAAAAAGTTCATTTAAAAAAATAGTTTTAAAATAGTTATATGTATGACACGCATGTTTGTTTGCATTATACCAACTCCTAGCTCGACCCTCTAAAGCGCTTTCAATGATTAATAATCGTGTCGCATCATCGTCAACCCGTTTAACCAGAAAATATTTTTCTAAATGCTCCAAAAAATCTTTTGGATGAGATTGTAAATCATTTTCGAATTTAGGAGTACGTACATCTATTTTGACCGTCCGTAAACTTTGTATGAGGCCGTCTAACATACCTGGTCTTTCGTTGTTCTGTTGCACGAAGCGCACATTCTGATCATGATAGGCTCTTGGAGAGTGTTGATTAGAATTTGCTCGTAACTGTGCAATTTCTTCTTGTTGTTCGACCAACTGAGTTCGCATTCGTTGTAACTCAGCCATAATCGCTGCACCGTTTATGCCCTGAATCTCATTCCGAGTTCGTTCGAGTTCAGCTCGCTGCTGCGCTATACGATCAGTTTCCTCAAGCATACGTGCACGCTCCTCATCCATATCCTGATAGGTAGCCATTCCTAAAGATTCATTTAAATTAGTACGTATATCATCGAGTTGTACTTCTTGAGGATTGCGCCTCGTATTTCGTCTAACCGTATTTATTTTCGGGGTCACAATGTCACTACTAGGTGTTTTTGACCTAGGCGTATTCGGGCTATGCCGGAGAGGCATTAGAATAAAATAATAATAATAATAATTATTATTATTTTATTATATTCAAATTACTTATTTTAATTTATATATTTTCTTAAACAATTACAGTCCAGGGTTCGAGTCTACAACCAATATTCGAGTTTATATTCGTTCGAGTCCCTGTTCGGGCGCCAATATGTAATAATTTATTTATTGTAAGGATTTTCTTTTTTTTTTATTCCATGATTGTTTCTTTTATTTATTAGTGTTTATACTTCATCTGGGGACCGAGAGGAATGAATACTCGAAAGAATCGAACTTTGGACTTACGGTGTTATATTGAATGTTAAATGGACATAAGCAATAATAACATCGAGATCGAATTATGCGTTATAATTATTCATTCAGAATCACCAGCCTACATAAGAAATACAACACTAAGTGGATTGCTATATCCCTTAAAATAATAAAAGTCTGGCAATTTATCGATCCAATCATGGTAATGGATTTTATACTTCTTTAACACTACATCTGTACTTCATTTGATATAAAATATTCGAGGTAACTGTATGGTATTAGATAGAAGACGTGATCCTAATACATTATAAACACGAGATAGATCGACAATGTAATCATAAAGTATATATATATCACAAAAGACAAGAATTTTCACGAGAGTAATAAATCATTAGCTATTTCTGGGTAGCGACCCGATGACACACAATATTTCTATTAAGGAATTAATCTAGCATCACATTGGCCAAAATATTAGTTTAAATTGATATACTCATATACAAGAACGCACGATGAGCTTTTATTCTAACAGCTCTTACAATTGAATGGCCTTCCACACCGGCATTAATAAATGACAGCATAAATTCATACAAATAACATCGAACTCTCGATACACGAAATAGTATATATGATAAGTACACAGATATTATAAAAGTACGTCGAGACTTATCTTGTCGTTCGGCGTGTTGTTTACGTTCGCCGACGTCTCGTTGCGAGGGTGTCTGCGGAGAGCAGGGGTGGCTTGAGC
>CAWWDW010000066.1:0-5000 GCA_963942595.1 Cylloceria caligata | reverse complement strand
CGCATCCCGCCGGTCATCGTGGGACTGCTGACCTAAGCAAACGATGCATACCCAGCAGTGATAAGCGCTACTGGGTCGCATAAGATTAAATGCGCGTATGCGCGGTGAAAGCGAAAAATATTACAATTAATTTACAACAATTTAATGGACAATAATGTTATGTTTTGTCCGAACGTAACAGGTTATTTTTCGATATTTTCATTCAGGTAAAGGTCAGTGTCAATGTTTGGGGTTATTTGGTCGATCTGGGAAATTATTGAGCATGTTTATTCGAATGAAAATCTAAACGGGACATGTTGCTTGTCGTCATATCCGAACGTAACTAATTACCGTATTTCAGCTTTTTGCCACATCAATCTTGGTTGCGCGTTGACAATATGCGTATACAGGAACGATAATAAAACTTGAAGTGTCACAAGACACTTGAAAGTTAACACTATGATCTAAACATAAAAGGTATGATACTTCCATCCCTTTAATTTTGTTATTGTGAAGTGCGAGCCAGTTGCTTACGTGCTGGGAATAAAGTTACGATATCCGAGACGGGACTCAACCTAAGCAAACTGCAGCTATTCAAGGTAGAGTGGGTGGTTCGGACGTTTGAGAGGTCAACAAAAATAATGACTCGTTAAACAACACATATCGAGTATACAAACACGCCGACTTAACAGGTAGCTTATTTCAATTTTAAAAAAAAATATATATATATATTGTATCGGAACGCATCTGGGGCATTCATATCAAATAATATACATATCAAATGATAAAATTAGGAACACCTACCAAAATACAAAAGAACACATAAAACTAATTCTTCTTACGTATTCTACTTTTTATACGCCGCACAAACGATATTGATTGATGATGCTTATTGTTTTATTAATGTGTGTAGGATGAATTTAAAGGAATCGGAATAGAATTCACACGTCTATTTTAATAGCTTTTATTATAATGGCTTCTCGCCGACGACTCTTTGTTTCAGTATCTTTGGAATATAGGTCCGCTTGCATTGGCATACAATGCAACAGCCGAGAGCACGCTTACACGTAGCTGCGTCGATGCTCCCGAACACTCCAGAGAGAGCCCGAACAAAGATCCTTTGTGGCACGCCTATTTACATTAGCAGCATGCATGACGCAAAGGTCCGTTCACATCGGCCAAGGGATGCGCGATAAACTTACATTAACATTGATTACTAAAAGGAAGCAAAAATATAAAATAAAACCAATAAATCAACAATAAGGACGGGCAGAGGCGCCCGCAGAACCAGGAAAACAAAAAAGGCAAGTAGGCTGAAACGAAGCGTCAGCTAAACGCACACCCTCTAGGGATAGTACTCAATCGTACGCAGGACCGCTAGAATAAGTTCCTCTGTGAACAGACTCCACGCGAGGAACCGGCACGGCCTATCAAACTTACTACGGGGCAGGTACACGGCGAGCGAGGAAACATTCACAGTTCCACAATTCCCACCAATCGCAGAAACACAGGGTACTGTCCCATGTAACCACGCGACAGCAGCCCTCATGCGATTAACATCTATTGAAAACAACACCAAAAGATCATATAAATGCACTCTCAGCAACAAATAAAAGCATGAACACCTCCCCCGATGTAACACTGTCACGAGAGAAGTAACCAAACACGAAAAAGACGCAAATCAAGCCTTAAAACAACAAATACGCGCGTCACGGTACCCCGGGTGTAGCGTCCCGGCTTGCTGAACCGCGCACGTAGCATATGGTTGTGTGTGCCTTCATGCTCCTCAGCGTGTATGGACCAGTGACCGACAAACCCTTGTCGCACATTGTACCTCGGTACGAGTATAGTATGAAAGATACAGCGACATTTTATATGTAAAAGAAGAGCTCATAGCTCAGGAACCAAACAATAACAAAAACGAGAGACGTCGAGTAGGTATATTAGACCCGACTTGACGAATGACAACACTCTCGCTTCCACGCCTGTAGTACTAGATAGTCAATGGCTCAAATACAACTCTTACAATTAGACAGAGTAATTCGTGCGTACAGAATATTCCTTAAAAATCGATAGGAAATAAATGCATAAACTCTGAGAAAACATAAACGTCCAATGATTATACAGGGTGTCCGCCGGGAAGGTATACTACTTTGTTTGTTTATAATTTTTGATTAAATGAAAGAGAATGGATCTTATATTGATAAATGTTTTATTTAATGTCGGCAATTATGTATGGAATACAATATCAGATAAATGTCCGCCTCTGTTAGCCTCACAAATGCGAGCCCTTTTGAGCACATTTTTCATTACATTCTCACACATTTCACGCGGTATTTCATTAATTTCATCACGAATATTTTGTTTGAGTTGCTCAAGCGTTTCTGGTTTGTTTGCATAAGCCTTGCTTTTTAGATATCCCCACAAAAAGAAGTCCGGAGCAGTCAAATCAGGCGACCGTGGAGGCCAATCAACATCACCATTTTTTGAAATAACTTGTTGTGGAAAGAGGTCTCGCAGTAATTCCATTGTAATCCTGGCTGTTTGCGATGTGGCACCGTCTTGTTGATACCACATGTTAATCAAGCCCAAAGCATGCAGTTGTGGCGTTAAAAAGTTTTCAATCATATCACGATATCGCTCCCCATTCACAGTTACCGTTACGCCGTTTTGATTTTCAAAGAAGTAAGGTCCAATGATTCCTCCTGACCAAATTGCACACCAGACTGTCACTTTTAATGGATGTAAAGGTGACTGATGAATAATTTGAGGGTTTTCCATTGCCCAGAACCGACTATTCTGTTTATTCACATATCCATTTAAATGAAAATGTGCCTCGTCACTCATTATGATTTTTTCATGAAAATCGGGGTTGTCATGGGCCAGCTGTAACATCCTATTGGCATATGTACGGCGGTGTAAATGGTCTTGTGGAAGAAGCTCTTGTGTCAACTGAATCTTAAATGGAAACAAATGCAAATCCTTGTGCAAAATTGTGGCCAAACTTGTTCTTTGAAGACCAAGCTCCTGAGCACGGCGTCGAATTGAGGTTGATGGATTGTTTTGAACACTTTCTTGAGCAGCAGTAATGTTTTCAGCCGATCTTGCAGTACGTTGTGGCCCATGCTTGGGCCTATCACTTACAGACCCTCTTTCTTCGAAATCATTCACTACACGATAAATAGTGCGTTTTGTTGGCACGTTGTTTCTCCCAAAAATTTCACGTAACTTTCTCATCGTCACAGTAATCGATGATTGATTTTGGAAAAATGTTTTAACGATTAAAACACGTTGGTTTATCGAATATTTTTCCATAATAAATTTGCCACGTGTCTACTTCACGACTGCCAAATATGAACTGTCAAGACTAACGTTTACCAAAATGGCGGCAAAACAAAGTAGTATACCTTCCCGGCGGACACCCTGTACCAGTGTCTCTCGATAAATCTCACGATTTATCTCAAAGAGACCACGTATGAAGACATAGGTGTTAGCGAACAAATCATCCAGATCGCCTCGCGAAGGTATGGCATAATTTCCCCGCGCCGGCATTAACGTCCTATTTGTAAATTGAGTGTAAAGCTCCATGTGGTGACGCCTGCTCGCCACATGAATAGTCAAATACCGGTAGAAACGTTATAGAAGCAGGAATTATCCTGCATTCGTAGAAATTAACGAAATTACGTAGCCAAAAAGCGTGACTATTATATTTGCTAAAAGAATTGAATGTAAAGCTCCAAATGGTGACACCCGCTCACCATATAAATACTAAAATCAATAGGAGATGATAAACAATTACCCTGCGTTTGTAGATTTAAGGAGATCGCGTCGAAAGCGCACCGAATCATTATATTTGTTAAGAGAATTGAGTGTAAAGCTCTAGAAGGTGACGCCCGCTCACCATATGAATATTTAAAATATTGGCATATTGAATTAGGATTCACCCCGCGTTCATAAACATTAAGAGGATCGCGTAGGAAGCGCGGCAGAATCATTGCATCACAATGTATTGCGAAAAACCGGAGAAATAAAACCTCCGAGCACTGCTAAAAAAGCAGATTTAGCAACGAAACACCAGACGTAATACTAAAGTTCAATAGTATAGGCTTTGACTCTCACGCATAGCGCCGTGGCCATCAAATGCCTCCTTAAAGCGATAACAGATAGGGTCACAACCTAGCTTATCGACCTATACCATTTCCTCACAGATTAATGAACACCCGTAAGAAAACAAGATGACCAATGATGAAAGGGTGAAAAATGCTCGTCTATCACAGACACATGCGTAATCAAAACCAAACTGAGGTCTCTTTCCAAAAATAAAAAAAAAACAATACGAATGAAAATCATCCAATAAATAAATCCGTAGCTCCAGCCCAGAGTACAAACCTGTTGAAAATAATGTTCACTCCCCACCACCGCGTAGAAAAGAAGTTAGGAATTATTTTTACTTTATTTGTTCGATTGTAGGCGACATAACGAGTAGGTCGGCGTAACTAAATATGAAATAAAAATCCGTTAGAGAAATAGAAATCGTAAAACGTTCCAACATATCTATAATATATATATAATATATATTATATTGTGAAGTAGTCATTATATAATATTATGGATGTATATATATTGTAACGGAACGCCATTACGGCGATTCGCTACTATAATAAAACCTTAATACCACCCACACATCCAGCCTACACCCACAGACAAAGATAAAAACTAATAGAAAAGACAGAGAATCACTCAAAAAATCGATAATCTATTAACAAAAGAAGCAAACACAGAAAAGACGAACATCGGCGGGACTAGGGTAACATAGTACAAAAGCAGGTACACACGGTCAACCGCAAAGTACCCACCCGAAACAGCATGGCGTTAGACATAGGCCACACCTAAATAAAATAAGACTACTATCAAAACAAACACATCTCGCAAGAAGCTCGCACGAGTAAGACGAGGGGCAGGCCAAACAGCAATACCACACACTATAGACCGGACCCCAGCGTAGTAAGCCCCGCCCCATT
>CAWWDW010000065.1:17500-25128 GCA_963942595.1 Cylloceria caligata | reverse complement strand
GCACATGTGTACCGCTTTGCGCTGTGCTTCTCGTGAAGCGAATGCTCTGCAGTAAAAGACACAGAATATGATACCGTGCCGCGAGAGACCTCGATTATATTTTATATATAATTATAAAAGAAGAGACACAGTAAACCGATGTATTTGTTTTTAATTAATCAATATTTTATTTAAACCACTTTACAGATATTTACCGTCGTATGCAACATCCCTGCAAACACGGTAATCTTCGCTCGGAGACTCCTCTGCCGTTAAATTTATTTTTATCACTGTCTGATCGTCGAGAGGCAAAAGCATTGTAATATTCACGCACTAATCTGTCGTTTTTCGTTACATTATCGCTAAAGAGATTATTAAAGCGCGACATGGTGAAGCAGTCTTCACAAATTTGTACCACGCTTGCTTACAAGAAGTTTCTGATCGATTCATTTGAGTTGCAATTGAAGAAAATGTCTCATTTTGATTCCGTAGAGACACGATTAGTTTTCGTTCAGTTGATGACAAATTACGGGCTTTACCCATACTCTTTTCGTACGTAATTAAACTTAAGACACTGGATGATACACCACAAACTATTTACAGTATTAATATTTCAAATTATTGCGTGGATCGACTACGGGTATCTTGTTCGACAGATCGTCTTAAACTAATGTCCGCTGTTTACAGATGGTTGGAAGGAAAAAAAAATTGTATAATCTATATTGTTTATATTTGACGACCGAGACTTCTACATTATGAATGTCAAACGTACACATGTATTGTAAAAAAACAACAAGCCGAAAGAAACGTTAGTACTTGTATGACAGATCTATGAACCAAATTGTAATTCATCGTCTTAAACTTTTGTCCGTTACTGTATGTTGTATTGTGCTACGCAGTGCTGCCTGTGTAGCTTGTCTCATACATGTAGAGCACTCAAGCAATTTAAGTGCAAGTGCTCTCATCTATTCACTGTAACCTCTCTTCACTAAACTGCTGAGAGCTTGCAGTGAATAATTTATAACATCTTGCCCACTCCTTTTTCTCTAGCGTGGCGTGCCACGCGGCACTGACTGCTGCACGCGCACCGCTCTCAGTGCTCACAGCGCACAATTAATATAATTGTGTGCTGGTTCTCAGCTAATAGATTAAAATCAATTTATTTGTTTATATACAGCTTTCAATTCTTTGATTTGTCAGTGCATTAATTTTATATCATTTTTTGTCGTTTCCTAAATTTAACTATTTTTGTATTTATTGTTTACTTTGAAATTTTCTAAATAACACATAAATTGTATTTTGCATACTGACATGCGGAAGGTGTAATAAACCACTTTCTCTAATTAAACATGAATGTGTCTGGTTTTATTTATCACCTTGTCGAGAGTGAGTTTTCATGGGTATTTCAGATCTGTCAACGTCATCCAGCGGATTCTCGAACAACTTCCTTATTGCATTGTCTACATATATGCGCCTTATCCATCACTCGCTAACTTATCGGTACCGCCGAATGTCTTTTAATCAGTTTGTAGTTTTAACACCTGATCGTGTCGCCTCATGCAAGACATACCATGTCAGCACTTCGCGACGTGGTCTCTATGACTGTCTGGCCGTATCACACCTTCACTTTATATTAATTTATATCCTGCCTATGATTTCGGTCTATTAGTTCTTCACATTATGTAACACTTTCACAGATGCTATACCGCACGTACAATCGGACAGCGTATTTGACCGAATTACCGAATAACTTTTTCCCACTTAATTTGTCTGCAGAGCACGACGTGATACGTGTTCACTCTGAGAGAGAGAGAGAGAGAGAGAGAGAGAGAGAGAGAGAGAGAGAGAGAGAGAGAGAGAGAGAGAGAGATTTCGACACTTCTCGTGAAAACCGCTTGGACAGCTCCAACCACTGCTCTCACCTCGGCCAATTTTCACCGATTTCTCAGGATCTACTCAACACAGAAGTACTCAACAGGACTCAAAATACACGGTGAGAGTGCATCGTCACAATTTACATAATTTCAATAACGGTGAGGTGAGGAAATCTCAATTAGGCATCCTCATAAGTCTCATCTCGTGGCGTGCTTTGCAGCACGGGCTGCTCTACATTTCACTTCACACATCTCGGGACACAATTAATATAATTGTATGTGCAGCTCACTAAATTCACTTCGAATTCATTAGTATATTTCAATTATATGTTTTTTTGTAGTCAAATCGAATTAAAGGTGGAATAAAGGCTACTTTCTCTACAACATCTTTGGTTTGGTTATTTCGCACCTGTCGTGAGTGAAAACTCATCCCATTCCAATATCTTTTAGATTCAAGAAGACCACGGAATCCTCAACAATTTGAATTATAAAACTCAGAAGAAAAGATAAATTTTTATTGAATCGTTAAAACTCAATAAAAAGTAAAAAAATCAATTTCTATGAATTAAATCAATTCTCAAAATTCCTGCAGAAAAGGAAAAGTCAGATTTTGTGGATTAAATCGATTTATAAAAACTCAGTAGCAAGGAATGACAAATTTTCTTGAAATGTATTGAATCGCTAAAACTCAATAAAAAGTAAAAAAATCAATTTCTATGAATTAAATCAATTCTCAAAAATACGGTAAGAAAGGAAAAGTTATTTTTTTTATTCAGTTGAATTTTTACAAAATTAATTTGAACAAAACTTATACTCTTACTTATATATTTTACCAAACCCAAATATTTTCCGTGCTCTGGTCAAGGCAAATAAATCCTCCCTTTACCACACCCGACGAGAAAATACCGAACACGCAAGCCCGTTTGTAAGTTTAACCTCTCGGAAAATAGCTCGGGATAGGGCTGGAATGCGTTTTGTTCTTTGTTGCGGACAATCACTTCACGAATTATAGGGTGGACTTGAATGACAGTTTCGCGTGGACCAAGATTTCACTTTATTCGGTAAAAGGAAATTGTACGTACGGTTCTTTGTAGCTGTGGTTATTGCTATTGAATGTTGGTTAGACGTAGACCGGTGAAGTCGGACAAACTCAAAATTGCACGTGTACGTTGGTGCGTATTAATAATTGTTTATTGAAATAAAACTACATGAATTTACTAGACGTGTTTTGGACTTTCGATATTCCCGATTTCGCACGAGTTAATGATAACAAGTACTGTCGATCTCTGTATTCTGTACTCTTTGTCCAGTACCTTGTACTCTTTGTTCAGTACTCTGTACTCTTTATCTCGTACTCTGTACCCTTTATCCAGTACTCTGTATTCCCTGTGAAACTGTCCCTCCATGAAACTCTCCCTCTGGACGATTTTCGCGGCCTTTTTCAGGGCTGTTGTGTGTCGAGATTCCTGTCTTTAAGCGCGTTAAAAGAAAAGAAGGGATAAAACCCTATCCTGATTGTAAGAATTTTCCTGTGGTCTATCTTAACCATACACGTATTCATTCCCCTTACCTCGCAGAATAGTTTCCCGAGATGCATAGCAGTAGTTCTATGCAAATGCATCGGTATGTCGCGCTTTGATTCGTCCGCGCGTGATACACAAAGGACCATGCGATTAGGTGAGGGAACATGCTCGAGTCGTTTTCCCCTTAAAATGAGGCGATTTTTATCACCCCGCTTCTTGGACCACTTTCGATAGCGTTTCTTAGGCTAGGTAATATCCTTATGATCGCTTCTATGTGGATGTGTCTATGGTAGCGTCTACATATCTCAGCGTTTGTTTGGAGATTAATTAAATGATTCGCTTCAAATCAATAGTAATAATTTTGTTACATATTTTCTAGTTAACTTGCGTTATCGTACGCAAGCTAATTTTTGCGTTAATCTCTTATTAGTGTGAAAATTGTTGTTGAATTATCTCTCATCCTATTCGTTTTTGGTTGTTCGTTTAATTAGTAACTACTCTACTTATCTTTACGGCCATTTTCTTAAATAACCTGCTAGTAAAACAAATATTCTCGTGTCATAGAAACGAGAGAGACAGAGAGAGTATTTTTTTTGTGAGCGACTCGCCCGACTCGGTTACTCGTATATTTCGTCCGTACGCAAGTCAGCTAGATCGCTGCTCAGCCCTCGCGCCAAGGTGTTTATTGTTGCGCGGAGAGTCGGCTAACCTCGCTTTCCTGCAAAAGAAGCTTTGTTGAAACATGTTACAGTTTCCTCTGTTTCTCGTTTCGTCTACCTTTTGGTATTTTGCTGTAAAATAATCTTAACACTTCATCTTTTCCTTTCTATTATATATATTGTGACGGGGTATTCGAGTCATCCGTCACAAAGTTGGACCGAGCAGGGATGACCACGATACACCTGCTCGTTCAGCCGAGAGTCACCCCCAGGCGATCCAACAGGGCAAAAATATAGCGTGCGCAACGACCAATATTCATTTCGTGTTTCTTTTGTTTTCTTTTTTTATATATAATTCTCCCAAGCGGGTGATAGCCCGAGCCCGAAATGATCAACATCCGTCCGAGTCTCCGTCATCGTCATGCAAACCAGCCGTTGCCCTGTCTCTGTTTTTCTATTATCGCTTCTCACTGCTGCTTCGTACGAGGCATCGAAGCTCTCGCTAGAGCCGTTGCTAGCTCGTATATTAACCCCAGTCGCAAGTACCGTTACAAAACTTTAAATTTTATTCGTGGCTACGATTTGGGGAGAGGGAGTTTATCGGCTCAATCAACGAGAGCCAACGTATTATCGAGGACTCTTGCGCCGTTCTTTGCATAACGAATACGTGTATACCGAGAATGCTGCCGTGTCTGATCGACGAGAACCGACGCCTACCTTCCCGCGATTTTGGACCACTGCGAGATTATTATTCGATAGGATTCTGATACTGCAACCAATCGGTAAAGTCGTCGTTCGTCTCTGGTTTGAGTGTGGGAGTTAGCTCCAGTAAATTTTGTTGTGGAAACCCGGGCGATATTGCCGTGATGACACGCTGTCGTGCCGGAAACCTAACGTCTTTTGATATAGCGGTCAAACAGCCACCGCCCGGTATTTAAAATTTGCAAATACTTCGCTTTGCGCGAATAAAAGGATCGCCGAAGGGGTTCCATTGTATTATCTTTCTCTTTTCGTTTACTATTTATTTATTGCAAATTCGAGTACATGAAGAGTTCTGTGTGTAAGAGTTGAGTGGCGTCAGCTTTGCGAAGTCAAGCGTATTTATTGTAGTCATCGTGTCCATTAGTTGTCTTATTGGCGTTGTTTTATCGTGATTCTTTTATTTCCGCTACTTATCCGATTATTTATCTGATTCATGTTCTTTTATCGTGACTATTTAATTCCGTTATTCATGTAATTCTTTATTTAATTCACGTTTCTTTATCGTGACTATTTTATTTCCGTTATTAATGCAATTCTTCATCTTATTTACATCCTTTTATCGTGATTATTTTATTTCCGCTAGTTATTCTGTCTGAGTTATTCTGTATTGTTTATTCTATCTTATTTGCTTTGGGCATTTTACCCTCATTTATTTATTCGAGGCGATTTATGCGACTTTATTGATTCTGTCTGATTTAGTTAATTATTTCGTCCCGTCATTGATTCGAGGCGATCATTAATTTTGTTTTGGCGTCATTTATGTTGTGTGATTAGCTGAGTTTGTTTGAACGTTGTCGCCAGTCCAAAATTTCTTGTTAAATATTTTAAGGAAAATAGCATTGAAGGGAATCTAGCACGTTACCGTTTGTCGTTTCCCGACCGTGCTTCCGAGAGTACCTCTTTAGCTCTCGGCTAATCATTTTGTTTGTCACTGCAATAAATAATTTTTTACATTTTGATTCCCTAAAATTGACGAGTTAAGATTTTATTTCCGTGTGTTTGAGATTCCGTCCGATTATCCAGCTGATTATCCAACACCGTGCGAACCACGAATGACTGACACATCCCCTCTACCAATTGTCAAGGTTGCAGCAAAGCCGAGCCGGCCCCGTGTATTCTGCGTGCGAATTAAATTTGTCGCGGGAAATAAATTATTTCTCGAGACTGATTGCCCAGCACGCAGGATCGGGGGCGTTTGTGACTATCCGCAGGAGCAGAAGGTGGAAAAAGTGGTTACAAATTTGGCGCCCAAAGTGGGGCGTCTTAATAGAAAGAATTAATCTAACATCGAGTGTTTCGCTCTTGACAGTCAAAAATCTTAACGTGCGCATTACTAGATAGGAACTCCCTGCTGGCTTGTGATTGGTCCCCCACCTCCTTACCCGCACCTCTCCCCTGAACTTGATTGGTCGCCCCACCCTATGACCCCGACTGACGCGCCACCTAGACGACACGTGCGCCATCTGTCGGACGCTTGTTACCGATGCGCCATCTATTGTAAATAATCCACAGGATGTATGTTACCGACAACAGGTAAAACCGAGTAAGTTACCGACGGTCGATAGTCTAAATTTGGTGCAGCTATCGATAAGTAGATTGGGTCCTACAGACTTTTAATTAAAAGTAAAATTTTTCGAAACTTTGAAACCAGTTATTGACATTAATAATAATAATAATAGGTAAAAACATTTGAAGATCAAATATGTTTATTGACAATAGCATTATGTATACAGCTTTAATAACTCTAATTTAGATTAAGCAAAACATGGGATGACGGCGAGACGGGGCAGCACATAATTAATCCAAAATCATACAAAAATTATCTTATCATCTACAATTGGTAAAATTAATTATTATTTTTATAAACATGTGTTATTATGTGAACTATTAAATACTACTTTTCAACTAATTTGTACACTCGTTCTCCGATTATTCTTCGATCGGATTTGTAGCTACTAGAGAAATGTCTGTGAGTAATTTTTTCACTTCATGTGTTATGAATGGAATACAAAATACCTTTAACTCCAGGAACAGTATATCGAAATATTCAATGAATGAAGGATCGACTCAATGGCGTACAGCCTCACACAGATTAGAGCTATTCTGTGTTAAGAGTTCTCTAACGCGCACTTGATCCACATTTTTGGCTAACTCTTTAGCGGGAATATGAATAAGTAATTCACCACATAGAATTTCGATACAGTTTTTCACATAAGAGGTGTAGCGTTGGAGCCGTCTCAAGCGCTCCTTGACGCACACTGTTACGGCACATAACCCGTCAAATGATTTCTTCTGCATCACTGTAGCCGGTGAATAGATGTTCTTCTTCTTCGCTGGCGGTGGTTCCACTTGACTTTCTTCGTTCTGGTCGACACTGTCCTCAGTGGTTGGCTCATCAATGCACTGATCGAACACAATGGATTTGGACCCGAACGATATTGTAAAGTATACCTCGAAGTCTCCAAATTTGAGGGTGTTTGGGGTACGGTAAGCCGCTTACCATAATTCCTACACTCCTTGAAATATGAGTCTATTTCAGGTAGTGCATCTTGTAGTTTACCCCAGGTAGTGATATGGAGGATGATTCTTCCCGATATTATTCTGTAGCTTGATGATTGGTACGACATCGCCGTTTATACGCAGTTGAAGTCCCACACTTTTCTGCTTTGTTTCTGAATAATTCAGATTGTATGTTGTACCGAGAAGCAGTGGTATCTCGAGATTTTTCTTCTCATCGGCAGATATAAGCCGGTACATGGCGGTCACACCTATATCGGCGGAACTCATATTGAGCAACACGCGTAAACTTGACAAAAGAGATGGTGGTCGGA
>CAWWDW010000065.1:10000-12500 GCA_963942595.1 Cylloceria caligata | reverse complement strand
AGCAAATCCGACCAGTTTGGTGCCTTCCGGCGGTTCAATGTTCAGTATACCGTCGTAGACCGCATTCCATAGATCCGGACCGAGAGCGGATCCTTGGGCAACTCCTGCAGTTAGGGTTTTGCTTCGGGGGCCCTCTGTAGTATCATAGAGGAGCTTCCTATTATCTAGGTAGTCCTCTATGACGTTTAGCAGATATCTCGGTACCCCGAATCTATCTCTCAGTGCCACCACGATGTCGGCCCACCTGATCGAGTTGAAGGCGTTCCTGACATCGAGCGTGAGCAGTACACAAACGCTACGCGTTCTGTGGTTTCCCGCCCACGCTCTGTTCGCCACTTTAACTACTTCCTCTATAGCCCCCACGGTAGACCTTTTCTCTCGGAAGCCGTGCTGGGAGTCGGAGAGTCCTCCCGCCCGATCGATGGCCGCTCGGAGTCTGCCACGTATCAGCTTCTCGAGTGTCTTACCCGCTGTGTCGAGCATACACAGCGGGCGGTACGACGAGCTGGTGATAGGTGGTCCTTTTCCTTTGTCCAATAGCACGAGGCGCTGCCTTTTCCATCTGACGCTGAAGGTTCCCGCTTTGAGGCACGCATTAAACATATTTAATAGCAGGAACGGGTGTTTTCCGGCTACCGCCCTTATAACCTCGTTTGGTACGAGATCAGGGCCTGGCGCCTTTCTGTTCCCTAGAGTCTTCACCACCTTGCTCAGTTCTTCGAGTGTGAAAAGTGGAATGCCCTCTGGTGTAATGGTTTCCCCCCTTTCACGTGGCTGATGCTCTGGGAACAGAGCACTGACGATCTCGTCCATAGTTTGTGGGTCCTTCGGTCCTTCTGGTCCTAGCCGTCCAAGCTTGCGCGTCACTATCTGGTAGCCTCGCCCCCAGACGTCGGCGTCGACCTCCATACATAGCTCTTTCCAGCACGCGGATTTCCTGCGTTTAACCGCGATCGTCAGCTCCTTTTTTGCGGCCTTATATGTAGCGTTGTCAGTTTCCCTTCCGGCGTCATTCCTCCTTCGTGCCCTTTGGGCCTTGCGTCTTGCTTTAAAGCACTTTCTCCGAAGTTCTGCAATTCCGTCGGTCCACCAGTACGCTGGGTTCCCGCGCCGCCTACATTGCTTCCTCGGCATTGCAGCCGCGCATCCCTTCTCGATGAGTTTCATCGTTCGTGCGACGAGATCTTCGGCTTCTTGTCTGCTAGTCGGGGCATCTGCAGCTTCTATGAGCAGAGAGGACTCCCGAGATAGGGTGCTGAGAAGCGCTTCAACGTCGAGCCTTGCCACGTTCCAGCCTCTGTTGCCCAGCTGTCGTTGCTCGGCTGTGGTCGGCCTAGCCGCGGGGCTAATAATATAGCTGATTTGTTGATGGTCACTAGCTGTGAAGTCTTCCAGAACCTGCCATCGGGCAACGCGCGTTGCTACGTTTGGGCTTGCGAGCGTGATATCGATGATCGTTCCGCGATAGCCACATCTCCTGAACGTGGTCGTGTTCCCTTGATTTAAAACCGTCAGGTCAAGTCTGGATATCATCTCAGCCATCTCATTCCCCCGCGTATCAGACCGGTCCATGCCCCATTCGTGGGACTTGGCGTTGAAGTCGCCGGCGACTAAAAACTCCCCCCCGATAGTCCGGCAGGAATCTTCTATGGCCGCAAGCTTTCGTCGGAAGGTGGCGATACCCTCATTCGGAGAGAGGTAGCAGCTCACGTAGGTCACTTCGTTGCTGGTAATCCATATGTGGCCCTCCCCTCTTCCCAGATTCGCCACAGGGAAAGCGTTTGGGTCTCTTACCCATATAGCCGCGGTGTTGGACTCGTCTGAGAACCATCCTCGTGCTTCTGGAACGCTGTATTGCTCTGAGATGATCGCCAGGCCAACGTTTCTCTCAAATGCCTGCTGAGTCAGTAGATTCTGAGCCAGCTTGCAGCGGCTCAGGTTTCCCTGCAATATCACCGCCATCGCGAACCGGTGTTCTTGCTGCGGGCGGCCTCCTGGTACACCTTGCATCGGTTTGTGCCCGGGACGTGGTCCACACTGCACTTGTCTGTCCTTTCTGCGCAGAGGTAACAGCGAGGACTGCTTTCGCATTGCGCTGCCTTGTGGCCTTCCACCCCGCATTTCCAGCACATCTTCCCGCGGTCAACCGATTTGCATTTCACAGCCTGGTGTCCAAAGCCATGGCACCGGTAGCAGCGATTAATCCTTAGGTGCTGTCGGACGCGACAGTTGACCCATCCAATTTTAATGCGGCCAGCCTTCACCATTTTTGCCGCAGCCGTGGCAGCCATTTCGACGAAGGCGATTCGGCTCCCTCGTAGGGACGTTTTCGATAGATTTATCTTCAAGCCGCTTCCTGCATCCCCATCCAGGGCGCTTTCGACGGCCTCATTTATGTCCTCCATTTCCACAGCTGCGTCTAGGTCGCGGATCTCGATGCTCGCTCTGGGAGCAAGCTGGCACACGTCACCCTCTTCGCCGACAGCAGCCTGGAGCGCGT
>CAWWDW010000065.1:0-5000 GCA_963942595.1 Cylloceria caligata | reverse complement strand
CTGACCCCGGAGAACGCAGTGGAGCAAATGCTGCAAAGCGAAGAGAAATGGTCAAGGATAGTGAGTTACGTGGAGAAGGTGCTGCGCACCAAGAACGACGAGGAGCGCGAGAGGCAGGTACCAAACCCTTAAGCGCAGGAGACTGGCGCCCAGGCTGGCGCGGAAATGACACCTCCCTGATGCAATGCGAGAGCGGTTCCAGGGGGGGTTGAATGTCAAGGAGAAAGGGTGTGTGTTTTTTAGTGGGTAAAAGTCCCACACAAGGTGGGGAGTGCGTACCCTCCCCATCAGTCTTTCTGAAGATTTTTCACAATCCCTCGTAAAAAAAAAAAAAAAAAAAAGTAGTAGTAGTAGTAGTAGTAGTAGTAGTAGTAGTAGTAGTAGTAGTAGTAGTAGTAGTAGTAGTAGTAGTAGTAGTAGTAGTAGTAGTAGTAGTAGTAGTAGTAGTAGTAGTAGTAGTAGTAGTAGTAGTAGTAGTAGTAGTAGTAGTAGTAGTAGTAGTAGTAGTAGTAGTAGTAGTAGTAGTAGTAGTAGTAGTAGTAGTAGTAGTAGTAGTAGTAGTAGTAGTAGTAGTAGTAGTAGTAGTAGTAGTAGTAGTAGTAGTAGTAGTAGTAGTAGTAGTAGTAGTAGTAGTAGTAGTAGTAGTAGTAGTAGTAGTAGTAGTAGTAGTAGTAGTAGTAGTAGTAGTAGTAGTAGTAGTAGTAGTAGTAGTAGTAGTAGTAGTAGTAGTAGTAGTAGTAGTAGTAGTAGTAGTAGTAGTAGTAGTAGTAGTAGTAGTAGTAGTAGTAGTAGTAGTAGTAGTAGTAGTAGTAGTAGTAGTAGTAGTAGTAGTAGTAGTAGTAGTAGTAGTAGTAGTAGTAGTAGTAGTAGTAGTAGTAGTAGTAGTAGTAGTAGTAGTAGTAGTAGTAGTAGTAGTAGTAGTAGTAGTAGTAGTAGTAGTAGTAGTAGTAGTAGTAGTAGTAGTAGTAGTAGTAGTAGTAGTAGTAGTAGTAGTAGTAGTAGTAGTAGTAGTAGTAGTAGTAGTAGTAGTAGTAGTAGTAGTAGTAGTAGTAGTAGTAGTAGTAGTAGTAGTAGTAGTAGTAGTAGTAGTAGTAGTAGTAGTAGTAGTAGTAGTAGTAGTAGTAGTAGTAGTAGTAGTAGTAGTAGTAGTAGTAGTAGTAGTAGTAGTAGTAGTAGTAGTAGTAGTAGTAGTAGTAGTAGTAGTAGTAGTAGTAGTAGTAGTAGTAGTAGTAGTAGTAGTAGTAGTAGTAGTAGTAGTAGTAGTAGTAGTAGTAGTAGTAGTAGTAGTAGTAGTAGTAGTAGTAGTAGTAGTAGTAGTAGTAGTAGTAGTAGTAGTAGTAGTAGTAGTAGTAGTAGTAGTAGTAGTAGTAGTAGTAGTAGTAGTAGTAGTAGTAGTAGTAGTAGTAGTAGTAGTAGTAGTAGTAGTAGTAGTAGTAGTAGTAGTAGTAGTAGTAGTAGTAGTAGTAGTAGTAGTAGTAGTAGTAGTAGTAGTAGTAGTAGTAGTAGTAGTAGTAGTAGTAGTAGTAGTAGTAGTAGTAGTAGTAGTAGTAGTAGTAGTAGTAGTAGTAGTAGTAGTAGTAGTAGTAGTAGTAGTAGTAGTAGTAGTAGTAGTAGTAGTAGTAGTAGTAGTAGTAGTAGTAGTAGTAGTAGTAGTAGTAGTAGTAGTAGTAGTAGTAGTAGTAGTAGTAGTAGTAGTAGTAGTAGTAGTAGTAGTAGTAGTAGTAGTAGTAGTAGTAGTAGTAGTAGTAGTAGTAGTAGTAGTAGTAGTAGTAGTAGTAGTAGTAGTAGTAGTAGTAGTAGTAGTAGTAGTAGTAGTAGTAGTAGTAGTAGTAGTAGTAGTAGTAGTAGTAGTAGTAGTAGTAGTAGTAGTAGTAGTAGTAGTAGTAGTAGTAGTAGTAGTAGTAGTAGTAGTAGTAGTAGTAGTAGTAGTAGTAGTAGTAGTAGTAGTAGTAGTAGTAGTAGTAGTAGTAGTAGGAGGAGGAGCAGGGGCAGGAGCAGGAGCAGGAGCAGGAGGTTGACAAACACGGTAGCACACAGTAATAAACGCAGTCGCAGCGATGATAGCATTGAAAACGTCAACAGGCTAATGAAACCATCGTTGAATCCCGTTAAGATGATATTAACATCACGTTTCCACCGGGAAATCGTTTTAGAATCGTTAACGCGGAAAGAAAACGATATGTAAGCGTTTTGGGGTTTTAGCGCGGAAAGTTGATCTCACGTTAGTGCCACCTCCTACATCTACAAATCCTAGCGTATGGATCCGGAATGCAGTGAGCGATATTCATCATCATTTTATTAAGGATCGTGATGATACGGATTTGATAGGTGTAGGATTGGTCACCGATAGATGGTTGACGGTGCAGCGGGGTTTTCGCTCAGACCTACATCACGGTTCACTGACGACTACCTATGGGGTTTGATGTGTGCCGTTAATCTAACCTCAAGAGTGCTCGCGGCATCTGACATGCTGCGATTCATGGTCACATACGTAACAGTACCGAGTGGTCGAGGGAGACGTGTATCTATGGCGGAGAGCAAATCGGTTTATGTTATTCGTAACGACGACAATTTGTTTTTCCACGATCGATCGTTGTAGCCTTAGCGAACAATAAACACAAACGTGACCGTAGTGCAGCGTCGACAAAAGCTTGAAACCTTATAAGGCATAACGTTGCCAGCCCAGCGCAAGAAATCACGTGCTCTTGTCGAAAAGGCTCAAGTGCAAATCCCTGCAGAAGGCTGTGGTATTTCGGAAATACAGAAATTCCAACGATACCTCACACCTTCGAGGGTTGCAATTGTAGTTTAAGATTGGGAGGCCCTCGGTAGCGGCGAGCTGCCGATTTTCAATGGATATTCGTCTTTTGAAAAAAGGGCACCGTCTGAGATTGTTAATATGGCGTATAGTGCTATTTTAAAACACTATTCACCTATTACCAATCTAATGGGTGCAGCGGGTGGTAAGAATTATTGTATACCCTGCAATAAATCATACCGTCGTATCTCGGAGCATCGGTGCTCAAGCAAGTGTTCCCGGTGCACAAAGAGCTCGTACTTGGCTTTGTAGCGGTGACTGCGCAAGCAGTAACGTCTACAGGATGGGTAAACAATGAGCGCTCGTGCGACGATTGTGGTCGCTCGTTCTTCGGTGCTGTGTGTTTCGCCAACCATCCAAAACCTCTGGAAAGACGTACCAAAGTCATGACGGATGTACGAAAGTCTATTTGTGAGTTATACCGTATTTGTAAAACTTGTGAAAAACTCATTCGCAGAGATCACAATGTACACAAATGCGGTGTTGGTTTTTGTCGGTTGTGCCATCGTTTGCACGGGTTCAACGAGCGATGCTATATGCAAATAGTCAAACAGCGCAAAAAAAACGTGAACCCACCACCGTTGCAAAACACCCTGGAACGCTTTTTATATTTTATGATTCTGAAACGCGTCGAGATAATGTATATACAGGTACAATGGGTGATGCCCACGAGCACATTGTCACTCATTGTGTCGCACAACAGTTGTGCGAAATTTGTTCATCTGCGGGAGAACAGCAGCCGTTAGACATTTGCGAGTGGTGCGGTGCGCACGAGTTTGTTTTCAACAAAAATCCTGTTACAGAGTTTATAAATCTGGCTGTGCGACCTTCTACGAAATTTCGTAATATAGAATGCATTGCACACAATGCCAAGGCATTCGATGCTCAATTTATATTACGGAATATCGTAGAACGTTGCACGGATATGCCTACCCCAAGTAAGTACTAACGGGTAATTCAATTATATCGATGAGGGTGGGCCGTACTAGTTTTATCGACAGTATTAATTATTTTCATATGCGACTTAGCGAACTACCCAAGGCTTTCGGGTTTAACGATAAAATGGTCAAGAGCTACTTCCCGCATCTCTTCAACACAGAAGATGCACGTGATTATAACAGTGTTCTCCCCGCAGCAAAGTATCACTCGCCTGATATAATGAGTGAGTAGGACCGGTTAGTTCTTTATGATCGGTATGCGGAAGAGCTTAATAAAGACGCGATAATTAACTTTGAAAACGAGATTATTAAGTACTGTAAGATGGATGTTGATATACTCCGTCGAGCTTGCTATGAATTTCATCAAATATTTTTATCTGTAGATAATGTATGTCTGTTTACTGAAGCCGTAACAATAGCATCGGCTTGCTCACTCGTGTACCGTCGTAACTTTCTACGACCGCAAACGATTGGTCTCATCCCTGCACAGGGGTATAGGCGGGCAGGAAATCATTCGCAGCAGGCCGTTGACTGGCTCGTGTGGGTTGAGCACGAGCTCGGGCGTGAACTCATTCACGCGGCCAGGGATCGTGAGTATAAATTACCCGAAGAACCGCTCGTCGACGGCTACTTGGAGTTGGATAATCGTCGTATTGTATACCAATACCACGGTTGTTATTGGCATGGGTGCTGCAAATGCTTTCCCAACGATCGTGTGAGAAATTCTCATGCTGGAAACGAGAGTTTAGACTCGCGATATGCGCGGACTATGGCAACGAGTTTAAAAATTCGTTCACACGGTTACGAACTGTTGGAGATGTGGGAGTGTAATTTTAATGCACTCCGTAAAGACGAACCACGTATCAACGAATTTTTAAAAAGCAATCCGCGACGTGTCGCAGAGAGACTGAACTCTCGTGCGGCGTTCTATGGCAGTCGTACGGGTAATATAGTCACGTCCTACGATGTCGCGCCGGGAGAGAAGATTTCATACATCGACATTTGCTCGTTGTACCCGTATATATGTAAGACAGGCCGCTACCCGGTGGGGCATCCTAAAATATACCTCGGTGCCGACTATATTGCCGCCGCGCCGACTCTTTCACCCTGTTCTACCTGTTCGAATGCACGAGAAACTGTTGTTCGCCTCATATCGTTAATGCGCAGAGGACGTGACTCAGGACTCGTGCATTTATGAAAATCCCGAGGATATGGCTTTCACAGGTACCTGGGTGACGGATGAG
>CAWWDW010000064.1:0-26281 GCA_963942595.1 Cylloceria caligata | reverse complement strand
CACTACAAACAACCAGAAGGTAAACCAAGTTACTACAAACGAAAAAAAATTACTACTAACGAAAGTAAGTTACCACAAATGGAAAAAACGGTACTACAAACGAGTAGAAGGTAAACCAAGTTACTACAAAAGAAAAAAAATTTACTACAAACGAAACTAAGTTACAACAAATGAAACCGAGTTACTACAAATAAAAAAAATGCCACTACAAACAAAACTAAGTTACTACAGACGAAAAAAATTGCACTACAAACGACCAGAAGGTAAACCAAGTTACTACAAACGAAAAAAAATTACTACTAACGAAACTAAGTTACTACAAACGAAACTGAGTTACTAACAATGATAAAAATGCCACTACAAACGAAACTAAGTTACTACAAACGGAAAAAACGGTACCACAAACGACTAGAAGGTAAACCAAGTTACTACAAACGAAAAAAAAATTACTACAAACGAAACTACGTTAGTAGAAACGAAACTGAATTATTAAAAATGATAAAAATGCCACTACAGACGAAACTAAGTTACTACAAACGAAAAAAACGGCACTACAAACGACTAGAACGTAAACCAAGTTACTACAAACGAAAAAAACGGCACTAAAAACGACTAGAACGTAAACCAAGTTACTACAAACAAAAAAAATGCCACTGCAAACGAAAGATCTCTACTACAAACCAAACTAAGCGACTACGAACGGAAAAAACGGTACTACAAATGTCAAGAAGGTAAACCAAGTTACTACAAACGAAAAAAAATTCACTACAAACAAAACCAAGTTACTACAAATGAAAAAAATGTTCTACAAAAGAAACTGAGTTACTAAAAATGATTAAAATGCCACTACAAACGAAACTAAGTTACTGCAAACGAAACTAAGTTACTTCAAACGAAACTGAGTTTTTAAAAATGAAAAAAATGCCACTACAAACGAAACTAAGTTACTACAAACGAAAAAAACCGCACTACAAACGACTAGAAAGTAAACCAAGTTACTACAAATGAAAAAAATTGTACAACAAACGAAATTAAGTAACTACAAACGGAACTGAGTTAATACAAATGAAAATAATGCCACTACAAACGAAACTAAGTAACTACAAACGAAAAAAATTGCACTACAAAAGACTAGAAGGTAAACCAAGTTACTACAAACAAAAAAAAAATTACTACAAACGAAACTAAGTTACTACAAACGAAACTGAGTTACTACAAACAAAAAAAATGCAACTACAAACGAAACTAAGTTACTACAAACGAAAAAAATGGCACTACAAACGACCAGAAGGTAAATCAAGTTACTACGAATGAAAAAAAAAATTACTACAAACGAAACTAAGTTACTACAAACGAAACTGAGTTACTAAAAATGATACAAACGCCACTACAAACAAAAGTAAGTTACTACAAACGGAAAAAACGGTACTACAAACGAGTAGAAGGTAAACCCAGTTACTACAAACGAAAAAAAATTTACTACAAACAAAACTTAGTTAGTGCAAACGAAACTGAGTTACTAAAAATGATAAAAATGGCACTACAAACGAAACTAAGTTACTACAAACAAAAAAAACGGCACTACAAATGAGTAGGAGGTAAACCAAGTTACTACAAACGGAAAAAATGTCACTACAAACGGAAGATCTCTACTACAAACGAAGCTAAGTTACTACAAACGGAGAAAATGGTACTAAAAACGACTAGAAGGTAAACCAAGTTACTACAAACGAAAAAAAATTTACTACAAACGAAACTAAGTTAGTACAAACGAAAAAAACGGCACGACAAACGAAAGTAAGTTACTACAAACGGAAAAAACGGTACTACAAACGAGTAGAAGGTAAACCAAGTTACTACAAACGGAAAAAATGTCACTACAAACGAAACTAAGTGACTACAAACGAAACTTAGTTAGTGCAAACGAAACTGAGTTACTAAAAATGATAAAAGTGCCACGACAAACAAAACTAAGTTACTACAAACAAAAAAAACATCACTAGAAACGACTAGAAGGTAAACCAAGTTACTTCAAACGGAAAAATTGTGACTACAAACATAAGATCTCTACTACAAAAAAAACTAAGTTACTACAAACGAAGAAAACGGTACTACAAACGACTAGAAGGTAAACCAAGTTACTACAAACGGAAAAAATACCACTACAAACGAGAGATCACTACTACAAACGAAACTAAGCTACTACAAACGAAAAAAACGGCACTACAAACGACTGGAAGGTATACCAAGTTACTACAAACAAAAAAAAATTTACTACAAACGAAACTAAGCTACTACAAATAAAACCGAGTTACTACAAATAAAAAAATTGCCACTACAAACGAAACTAAGTTACTACAGACGAAAAAAATTGCACTACAAATGACCAGAAGGTAAACCAAGTTACTACAAACGAAAAAAAATTACTACTAACGGAACTAAGTTACTACAAACGAAACTGAGTTACTACAAATGATAAAAATGCCACTACAAACGAAACTAAGTTACTACAAACGGAAAAAACGGTACCACAAACGACTAGAAGGTAATCCAAGTTACTACGAAAGAAAAAAAAATTACTACAAACGAAACTACGTTAGTAGAAACGAAACTAAATTACTAAAAATGATAAAAATGCCACTACAGACGAAACTAAGTTACTACAAACGAAAAAAACGGCACTACAAACGACTAGAACGTAAACCAAGTTACTACAAACGAAAAAAATGCCACTGCAAACGAAAGATCTCTACTACAAACCAAACTAAGCGACTACAAACGAAAAAAACGGTATTACAAACGACAGAAAGGTAAACCAAGTTACTACAAACGAAAAAAAATTTACTACAAACAAAACCAAGTTACTACAAATGAAAAAAAATGTTCTACAAAAGAAACTGAGTTACTAAAAATGATAAAAATGCCACTACAAACGAAACTAAGTTACTGCAAACGAAACTAACTTACTGCAAACGAAACTGAATTTTTACAAATGAAAAAAATGATACTACAAACGAAACTAAGTTACTACAAACGATAAAAATGGCACTACAAACGACCAGAAGGTAAACCAAGTTACTACAAATAAAAAAAAATTACTACAAACAAAACTAAGTTACTACAAACAAAACTGAGTTACTAAAAATGATAAAAACGCCACCACAAACGAAAGTAAGTTACTACAGATGGAAAAAACGGTACTACAAACGAGTAGAAGGTAAACCGAGTTACTACAAAGGAAAAAAAATTTACTACAAACGAAACTTAGTTAGTGCAAACGAAACTGAGTTACTAAAAATGATATAAATGCCACTACCAATGAAACTAAGTTACTACAATCAAAAAAAACGGCACGACAAACGACTAGGAGGTAAACCAAGTTACTACAAACGGAAAAAATGTCACTACAAACGGAAGATTTCTACTACAAACGAAACTAAGTTACTACAAACGGAGAAAACGGTACTAAAAACGACTAGAAGGTAAACCAAGTTACTACAAACGGAAAAAATGCCACTACAAACGAAAGATCACTACTACAAACGAAACTAAGCTACTACAAACGGAAAAAACGGCACTACAAACGACTGGAAGGTATACCAAGTTACTACAAACGAAAAAAAATTTACTACAAACGAAACTAAATTACTACAAATGAAACCGAGTTACTACAAATAAAAAAAATGCCACTACAAACGAAACTAAGTTACTACAGACGAAAAAAATTGCACTACAAACGACCAGAAGGTAAACCAAGTTACTACAAACGAAAAAAAATTACTACTAACGAAACTAAGTTACTACAAACGAAACTGAGTTACTACAAATGATAAAAATGCCACTACAAACAAAACTAAGTTACTACAAACGGAAAAAACGGTACCACAAACGACTAGAAGGTAAACCAAGTTACTACAAACGAAAAAAAAATTACTACAAACGAAACTACCGTAGTAGAAACGAAACTGAATTACTAAAAATGATAAAAATGCCACTACAGACGAAACTAAGTTACTACAAACGAAAAAAACGGCACTACAAACGACTAGAACGTAAACCAAGTTACTACAAACAAAAAAAATGCCACTGCAAACGAAAGATCTCTACTACAAACCAAACTAAGCGACTACGAACGGAAAAAACGGTACTACAAACGACAAGAAGGTAAACCAAGTTACTACAAACGAAAAAAAATTTACTACAAACAAAACCAAGTTACTACAAATGAAAAAAAAAGTTCTACAAAAGAAACTGAGTTACTAAAAATGATAAAAATGCCACTACAAACGAAACTAAGTTACTGCAAACGAAACTAAGTTACTTCAAACGAAACTGAATTTTTACAAATGAAAAAAATGCCACTACAAACGAAACTAAGTTACTACAAACGAAAAAAACGGCACTACAAACGACTAGAAAGTAAACCAAGTTACTACAAATGAGAAAAATTGTACTACAAAAGACTAGAAGGTAAATCAAGTTACTACAAACAAAAAAAAAATTACTACAAACGAAACTAAGTGACTACAAACGAAAAAAAATTTACTACAAACAAAACTAAGTTACTACAAACGAAACTGAGTTACTACAAACAAAAAAAATGCAACTACAAACGAAACTAAGTTACTACAAACGAAAAAAATGGCACTACAAACGACCAGAAGGTAAATCAAGTTACTACGAATGAAAAAAAAATTACTACAAACGAAACTAAGTTACTACAAAGGAAACTGAGTTACTAAAAATGATACAAACGCCACTACAAACAAAAGTAAGTTACTACAAACGGAAAAAACGGTACTCCAAACGAGTAGAAGGTAAACCAAGTTTCTACAAACGAAAAAAAATTTACTACAAACAAAACTTAGTTAGTGCAAACGAAACTGAGTTACTAAAAATGATAAAAATGGCACTACAAACGAAACTAAGTTACTACAAACAAAAAAAACGGCACTACAAATGACTAGGAGGTAAACCAAGTTACTACAAACGGAAAAAATGTCACTTCAAACGGAAGATCTCTACTACAAACGAAACTAAGTTACTACAAACGGAGAAAATAGTACTAAAAGCGACTAGAAGGTAAACCAAGTTACTACAAACGAAAAAAAATTTACTACAAACGAAACTAAGTTAGTACAAACGAAACTGAGTTACTAAAAATGATAAAAATGATACTACAAACGAAACGAAGTTACTACAAACGAAAAAAACAGCACGACAAACGAAAGTAAGTTACTACAAACGGAAAAAACGGTACTACAAACGAGTAGAAGGTAAACCAAGTTACTACGAACGAAAAAAAATTTACTACAAATGAAACTTAGTTAGTGCAAACGAAACTGAGTTACTAAAAATGATAAAAATGCCACTACAAACGAAACTAAGTTACTACAAACAAAAAAAACGACACTACAAATGACTAGGAGGTAAACCAAGTTACTACAAACGGAAAAAATGTCACTACAAACGAAACTAAGTTACTGCAAACGAAACTAAGTTACTGCAAACGAAACTGAATTTTTACAAATGAAAAAAATGATACTACAAACGAAACTAAGTTACTACAAACGATAAAAATGGCACTACAAACGACCAGAAGGTAAACCAAGTTACTACAAATGAAAAAAAAATTACTACAAACAAAACTAAGTTACTACAAACAAAACCGAGTTACTACAAATAAAAAAATTGCCACTACAAACGAAACTAAGTTACTACAGACGAAAAAAATTGCACTACAAACGACGAGAAGGTAAACCAAGTTACTACAAACGAAAAAAAATTACTATTAACGAAACTAAGTTACTACAAACGAAACTGAGTTACTACAAATGATAAAAATGCCACTACAAACGAAACTAAGTTACTACAAACGGAAAAAACGGTACCACAAACGACTAGAAGGTAAACCAAGTTACTACAAACGAAAAAAAAATTACTACAAACGAAACTACGTTAGTAGAAACGAAACTGAATTACTAAAAATGATAAAAATGCCACTACAGACGAAACTAAGTTACTACAAACGAAAAAAACGGCACTACAAACGACTAGAACGTAAACCAAGTTACTACAAACAAAAAAAATGCCACTGCAAACGAAAGATCTCTACTACAAACCAAACTAAGCGACTACAAACGGAAAAAACGGTACTACAAACGACAAGAAGGTAAACCAAGGTACTACAAACGAAAAAGAATTTACTACAAACAAAACCAAGTTACTACAAATGAAAAAAAATGTTCTACAAAAGAAACTGAGTTACTAAAAATGATAAAAATGCCACTACAAACAAAACTAAGTTACTGCAAACGAAACTAAGTTACTGCAAACGAAACTGAATTTTTACAAATGAAAAAAATGCCACTACAAACGAAACTAAGTTACTACAAACGATAAAAATGGCACTACAAACGACCAGAAGGTAAACCAAGTTACTACAAATGAAAAAAAAATTACTACAAACAAAACTAAGTTACTACAAACAAAACTGAGTTACTAAAAATGATAAAAACGACACCACAAACGAAAGTAAGTTACTACAGACGTAAAAAACGATACTACAAACGAGTAGAAGGTAAACCGAGTTACTACAAACGAAAAAAAATTTACTACAAACGAAACTTAGTTAGTGCAAACGAAACTGAGTTACTAAAAATGATAAAAATGCCACTACAAACGAAACTAAGTTACTACAAACGAAAAAAACAGCACGACAAACGAAAGTAAGTTACTACAAACGGAAAAAACGGTACTACAAACGAGTAGAAGGTAAACCAAGTTACTACGAACGAAAAAAAATTTACTACAAACGAAACTTAGTTAGTGCAAACGAAACTGAGTTACTAAAAATGATAAAAATGCCACTACAAACGAAACTAAGTTACTACAAACAAAAAAAACGACACTACAAATGACTAGGAGGTAAACCAAGTTACTACAAACGGAAAAAATGTCACTACAAACGAAACTAAGTTACTGCAAACGAAACTAAGTTACTGCAAACGAAACTGAATTTTTACAAATGAAAAAAATGATACTACAAACGAAACTAAGTTACTACAAACGATAAAAATGGCACTACAAACGACCAGAAGGTAAACCAAGTTACTACAAATGAAAAAAAAATTACTACAAACAAAACTAAGTTACTACAAACAAAACCGAGTTACTACAAATAAAAAAATTGCCACTACAAACGAAACTAAGTTACTACAGACGAAAAAAATTGCACTACAAACGACGAGAAGGTAAACCAAGTTACTACAAACGAAAAAAAATTACTATTAACGAAACTAAGTTACTACAAACGAAACTGAGTTACTACAAATGATAAAAATGCCACTACAAACGAAACTAAGTTACTACAAACGGAAAAAACGGTACCACAAACGACTAGAAGGTAAACCAAGTTACTACAAACGAAAAAAAAATTACTACAAACGAAACTACGTTAGTAGAAACGAAACTGAATTACTAAAAATGATAAAAATGCCACTACAGACGAAACTAAGTTACTACAAACGAAAAAAACGGCACTACAAACGACTAGAACGTAAACCAAGTTACTACAAACAAAAAAAATGCCACTGCAAACGAAAGATCTCTACTACAATCCAAACTAAGCGACTACAAACGGAAAAAACGGTACTACAAACGACAAGAAGGTAAACCAAGGTACTACAAACGAAAAAGAATTTACTACAAACAAAACCAAGTTACTACAAATGAAAAAAAATGTTCTACAAAAGAAACTGAGTTACTAAAAATGATAAAAATGCCACTACAAACAAAACTAAGTTACTGCAAACGAAACTAAGTTACTGCAAACGAAACTGAATTTTTACAAATGAAAAAAATGCCACTACAAACGAAACTAAGTTACTACAAACGATAAAAATGGCACTACAAACGACCAGAAGGTAAACCAAGTTACTACAAATGAAAAAAAAATTACTACAAACAAAACTAAGTTACTACAAACAAAACTGAGTTACTAAAAATGATAAAAACGACACCACAAACGAAAGTAAGTTACTACAGACGTAAAAAACGATACTACAAACGAGTAGAAGGTAAACCGAGTTACTACAAACGAAAAATAATTTACTACAAACGAAACTTAGTTAGTGCAAACGAAACTGAGTTACTAAAAATGATATAAATGCCACTACAAATGAAACTAAGTTACTACAATCAAAAAAAACGGCACGACAAACGACTAGGAGGTAAACCAAGTTACTACAAACGGAAAAAATGTCACTACAAACGGAAGATCTCTACTACAAACGAAACTAAGTTACTACAAACGGAGAAAACGGTACTAAAAACGACTAGAAGGTAAACCAAGTTACTACAAACAAAAACAAATTTACTACAAACGAAATTAAGTTAGTACAAACGAAACTGAGTTACTAAAAATGATAAAGATGCTACTACAAACGAAACGAAGTTACTACAAACAAAAAAAAACGGCACGACAAACGACTAGAAGGTAAACCAAGTTACTACAAACTAAAAAAAATTTACTACAAACGAAACTAAGTTACTACAAACTTAAAAAAATTTACTACAAACGAAACTAAGTTACTACAAATGAAACTGAGTTACTACAAGTGAAAAAAATGCCACTACAAACGAAATTAAGTTACTACAAACGAAAAAAATGGCACTCCAAACGACCAGAAGGTAAACCAAGTTACTACAAACGAAAAAAAATTACTACAAACGAAACTAAGTTACTACAAATGAAACCGAGTTACTACAAATAAAAAAAATGCCACTACAAACGAAACTAAGTTACTACAAACGAAAAAAATGGCACTACAAACGACCAGCAGGTAAACCAAATTACTACAAACGAAACTAAGTTACAACAAACAAAACTAAGTTACTACAAACGAAACTGAGTCACTACAAACGAAACTGAGTTACTACAAATAAAACTGAGTTAATACAAATGAAAAAAATGCCACTACAAACGAAACTAAGTTACTACAAACGGAAAAAATGCCACTACAAACGAAACTAAGTTACTACAAACGGAAAAAATGCCACTACAAACGAGAGATCACTACCACAAACGAAACTAAGCTACTACAAACGAAAAAAACGGCACTACAAACGACTAGAAGGTATACCAAGTTATTACAAACGAAAAAAAATTTACTACAAACGAAACTAAGTTACTACAAATGAAACCGAGTTACTACAAATAAAAAAAATGCCACTACAAACGAAACTAAGTTACTACAAACGAAAAAAATGGCACTACAAACAACCAGAAGGTAAACCAAGTTACTACAAACGAAAAAAAATTACTACTAACGAAAGTAAGTTACTACAAATGGAAAAAACGGTACTACAAACGAGTAGAAGGTAAACCAAGTTACTACAAAAGAAAAAAAATTTACTACAAACGAAACTAAGTTACAACAAATGAAACCGAGTTACTACAAATAAAAAAAATGCCACTACAAACAAAACTAAGTTACTACAGACGAAAAAAATTGCACTACAAACGACCAGAAGGTAAACCAAGTTACTACAAACGAAAAAAAATTACTACTAACGAAACTAAGTTACTACAAACGAAACTGAGTTACTAACAATGATAAAAATGCCACTACAAACGAAACTAAGTTACTACAAGCGGAAAAAACGGTACCACAAACGACTAGAAGGTAAACCAAGTTACTACAAACAAAAAAAAAATTACTACAAACGAAACTACGTTAGTAGAAACGAAACTGAATTACTAAAAATGATAAAAATGCCACTACAGACGAAACTAAGTTACTACAAACGAAAAAAACGGCACTACAAACGACTAGAACGTAAACCAAGTTACTACAAACGAAAAAAACGGCACTACAAACGACTAGAACGTAAACCAAGTTACTACAAACAAAAAAAATGCCACTGCAAACGAAAGATCTCTACTACAAACCAAACTAAGCGACTACAAACGAAAAAAACGGTATTACAAACGACAGAAAGGTAAACCAAGTTACTACAAACGAAAAAAATTTTACTACAAACAAAACCAAGTTACTACAAATGAAAAAAAATGTTCTACAAAAGAAACTGAGTTACTAAAAATGATAAAAATGCCACTACAAACGAAACTAAGTTACTGCAAACGAAACTAAGTTACTGCAAACGAAACTGAATTTTTACAAATGAAAAAAATGATACTACAAACGAAACTAAGTTACTACAAACGATAAAAATGGCACTACAAACGACCAGAAGGTAAACCAAGTTACTACAAATGAAAAAAAAATTACTACAAACAAAACTAAGTTACTACAAACAAAACTGAGTTACTAAAAATGATAAAAACGCCACCACAAACGAAAGTAAGTTACTACAGATGGAAAAAACGGTACTACAAACGAGTAGAAGGTAAACCGAGTTACTACAAACGAAAAAAAATTTACTACAAACGAAACTAAGTTACTACAAACGAACCTGAGTTACTACAAACAAAAAAAATGCAACTACAAACGAAACTAAGTTACCACAAACGAAAAAAATGGCACTACAAACGACCAGAAGGTAAATCAAGTTACTACGAATGAAAAAAAAAATTACTACAAACGAAACTAAGTTACTACAAACGAAACTGAGTTACTAAAAATGATACAAACGCCACTACAAACAAAAGTAAGTTACTACAAACGGAAAAAACGGTACTACAAACGAGTAGAAGGTAAACCAAGTTACTACAAACGAAAAAAAATTTACTACAAACGAAACTAAATTACAACAAATGAAACCGAGCTACTACAAATAAAAAAAATGCCACTACAAACGAAACTAAGTTACTACAGACGAAAAAAATTGCACTACAAACGACCAGAAGGTAAACCAAGTTACTACAAACGAAAAAAAATTACTACTAACGAAACTAAGTTACTACAAACGAAACTGAGTTACTACAAATGATAAAAATGCCACTACAAACAAAACTAAGTTACTACAAACGGAAAAAACGGTACCACAAACGACTAGAAGGTAAACCAAGTTACTACAAACGAAAAAAAAATTACTACAAACGAAACTACCGTAGTAGAAACGAAACTGAATTACTAAAAATGATAAAAATGCCACTACAGACGAAACTAAGTTACTACAAACGAAAAAAACGGCACTACAAACGACTAGAACGTAAACCAAGTTACTACAAACAAAAAAAATGCCACTGCAAACGAAAAAACTCTACTACAAACCAAACTAAGCGACTACGAACGGAAAAAACGGTACTACAAACGACAAGAAGGTAAACCAAGTTACTACAAACGAAAAAAAATTTACTACAAACAAAACCAAGTTACTACAAATGAAAAAAAAAGTTCTACAAAAGAAACTGAGTTACTAAAAATGATAAAAATGCCACTACAAACGAAACTAAGTTACTGCAAACGAAACTAAGTTACTTCAAACGAAACTGAGTTTTTACAAATGAAAAAAATGCCACTACAAACGAAACTAAGTTACTACAAACGAAAAAAACGGCACTACAAACGACTAGAAAGTAAACCAAGTTACTACAAATGAGAAAAATTGTACTACAAAAGACTAGAAGGTAAATCAAGTTACTACAAACAAAAAAAAAATTACTACAAACGAAACTAAGTGACTACAAACGAAAAAAAATTTACTACAAACGAAACTAAGTTACTACAAACGAAACTGAGTTACTACAAACAAAAAAAATGCAACTACAAACGAAACTAAGTTACTACAAACGAAAAAAATGGCACTACAAACGACCAGAAGGTAAATCAAGTTACTACGAATGAAAAAAAAATTACTACAAACGAAACTAAGTTACTACAAAGGAAACTGAGTTACTAAAAATGATACAAACGCCACTACAAACAAAAGTAAGTTACTACAAACGGAAAAAACGATACTCCAAACGAGTAGAAGGTAAACCAAGTTTCTACAAACGAAAAAAAATTTACTACAAACAAAACTTAGTTAGTGCAAACGAAACTGAATTACTAAAAATGATAAAAATGGCACTACAAACGAAACTAAGTTACTACAAACAAAAAAAACGGCACTACAAATGACTAGGAGGTAAACCAAGTTACTACAAACGGAAAAAATGTCACTACAAACGGAAGATCTCTACTACAAACGAAACTAAGTTACTACAAACGGAGAAAATAGTACTAAAAGCGACTAGAAGGTAAACCAAGTTCCTACAAACGAAAAAAAATTTACTACAAACGAAACTAAGTTAGTACAAACGAAACTGAGTTACTAAAAATGATAAAAATGATACTACAAACGAAACGAAGTTACTACAAACGAAAAAAACAGCACGACAAACGAAAGTAAGTTACTACAAACGGAAAAAACGGTACTACAAACGAGTAGAAGGTAAACCAAGTTACTACGAACGAAAAAAAATTTACTACAAACAAAACTTAGTTAGTGCAAACGAAACTGAGTTACTAAAAATGATAAAAATGCCACTACAAACGAAACTAAGTTACTACAAACAAAAAAAACGACACTACAAATGACTAGGAGGTAAACCAAGTTACTACAAACGGAAAAAATGTCACTACAAACGAAACTAAGTGACTACAAACGAAACTTAGTTAGTGCAAACGAAACTGAGTTACTAAAAATGATAAAAGTGCCACTACAAACAAAACTAAGTTACTACAAACAAAAAAAACGGCACTACAAACGACTAGAAGGTAAACCAAGTTACTTCAAACGGAAAAATTGTGACTACAAACGAGAGATCACTACTACAAACGAAACTAAGCTACTACAAACGAAAAAAACGGCACTACAAACGACTGGAAGGTATACCAAGTTACTACAAACAAAAAAAAATTTACGACAAACGAAACTAAGTTACTACAAATAAAACCGAGTTACTACAAATAAAAAAATTGCCACTACAAACGAAACTAAGTTACTACAGACGAAAAAAATTGCACTACAAACGACCAGAAGGTAAACCAAGTTACTACAAACGAAAAAAAATTACTACTAACGAAACTAAGTTACTACAAACGAAACTGAGTTACTACAAATGATAAAAATGCCACTACAAACGAAACTAAGTTACTACAAACGGAAAAAACGGTACCACAAACGACTAGAAGGTAAACCAAGTTACTACAAACGAAAAAAAAATTACTACAAACGAAACTACGTTAGTAGAAACGAAACTGAATTACTAAAAATGATAAAAATGCCACTACAGACGAAACTAAGTTACTACAAACGAAAAAAACGGCACTACAAACGACTAGAACGTAAACCAAGTTACTACAAACAAAAAAAATGCCACTGCAAACGAAAGATCTCTACTACAAACCAAACTAAGCGACTACAAACGGAAAAAACGGTACTACAAACGACAAGAAGGTAAACCAAGTTACTACAAACGAAAAAGAATTTACTACAAACAAAACTAAGTTACTACAAATGAAAAAAAATGTTCTACAAAAGAAACTGAGTTACTAAAAATGATAAAAATGCCACTACAAACAAAACTAAGTTACTGCAAACGAAACTAAGTTACTGCAAACGAAACTGAATTTTTACAAATGAAAAAAATGCCACTACAAACGAAACTAAGTTACTACAAACGATAAAAATGGCACTACAAACGACCAGAAAGTAAACCAAGTTACTACAAATGAAAAAAAAATTACTACAAACAAAACTAAGTTACTACAAACAAAACTGAGTTACTAAAAATGATAAAAACGACACCACAAACGAAAGTAAGTTACTACAGACGTAAAAAACGATACTACAAACGAGTAGAAGGTAAACCGAGTTACTACAAACGAAAAAAAATTTACTACAAACGAAACTTAGTTAGTGCAAACGAAACTGAGTTACTAAAAATGATATAAATGCCACTACAAATAAAACTAAGTTACTACAATCAAAAAAAACGGCACGACAAACGACTAGGAGGTAAACCAAGTTACTACAAACGGAAAAAATGTCACTACAAACGGAAGATCTCTACTACAAACGAAACTAAGTTACTACAAACGGAGAAAACGGTACTAAAAACGACTAGAAGGTAAACCAAGTTACTACAAACAAAAACAAATTTACTACAAACGAAATTAAGTTAGTACAAACGAAACTGAGTTACTAAAAATGATAAAGATGCTACTACAAACGAAACGAAGTTACTACAAACAAAAAAAAAACGGCACGACAAACGACTAGAAGGTAAACCAAGTTACTACAAACTAAAAAAAATTTACTACAAACGAAACTAAGTTACTACAAACTTAAAAAAATTTACTACAAACGAAACTAAGTTACTACAAATGAAACTGAGTTACTACAAGTGAAAAAAATGCCACTACAAACGAAATTAAGTTACTACAAACGAAAAAAATGGCACTACAAACGACGAGAAGGTAAACCAAGTTACTACAAACGAAAAAAAATTACTACAAACGAAACTAAGTTACTACAAATGAAACCGAGTTACTACAAATAAAAAAAATGCCACTACAAACGAAACTAAGTTACTACAAACGAAAAAAATGGCACTACAAACGACCAGCAGGTAAACCAAATTACTACAAACGAAACTAAGTTAGAACAAACGAAACTAAGTTACTACAAACGAAACTGAGTCACTACAAACGAAACTGAGTTACTACAAATGAAACTGAGTTAATACAAATGAAAAAAATGCCACTACAAACGAAACTAAGTTACTACAAACGGAAAAAATGCCACTACAAACGAAACTAAGTTACTACAAACGGAAAAAATGCTACTACAAACGAGAGATCACTACCACAAACGAAACTAAGCTACTACAAACGAAAAAAACGGCACTACAAACGACTAGAAGGTATACCAAGTTATTACAAACGAAAAAAAATTTACTACAAACGAAACTAAGTTACAACAAATGAAACCGAGTTACTACAAATAAAAAAAATGCCACTACAAACGAAACTAAGTTACTACAAACGAAAAAAATGGCACTACAAACAACGAGAAGGTAAACCAAGTTACTACAAACGAAAAAAAATTACTACTAACGAAAGTAAGTTACTACAAATGGAAAAAACGGTACTACAAACGAGTAGAAGGTAAACCAAGTTACTACAAAAGAAAAAAAATTTACTACAAACGAAACTAAGTTACAACAAATGAAACCGAGTTACTACAAATAAAAAAAATGCCACTACAAACAAAACTAAGTTACTACAGACGAAAAAAATTGCACTACAAACGACCAGAAGGTAAACCAAGTTACTACAAACGAAAAAAAATTACTACTAACGAAACTAAGTTACTACAAACGAAACTGAGTTACTAACAATGATAAAAATGCCACTACAAACGAAACTAAGTTACTACAAATGGAAAAAACGGTACTACAAACGAGTAGAAGGTAAACCAAGTTACTACAAAAGAAAAGAAATTTACTACAAACGAAACTAAGTTACAACAAATGAAACCGAGTTACTACAAATAAAAAAAATGCCACTACAAACAAAACTAAGTTACTACAGACGAAAAAAATTGCACTACAAACGACCAGAAGGTAAACCAAGTTACTACAAACGAAAAAAAATTACTACTAACGAAACTAAGTTACTACAAACGAAACTGAGTTACTAACAATGATAAAAATGCCACTACAAACGAAACTAAGTTACTACAAACGGAAAAAACGGTACCACAAACCACTAGAAGGTAAACCAAGTTACTACAAACGACAAAAAAATTACTACAAACGAAACTACGTTAGTAGAAACGAAACTGAATTACTAAAAATGATGAAAATGCCACTACAGACGAAACTAAGTTACTACAAACGAAAAAAACGGCACTACAAACGACTAGAACGTAAACCAAGTTACTACAAACGAAAAAAACGGCACTACAAACGACTAGAACGTAAACCAAGTTACTACAAACAAAAAAAATGTCACTGCAAACGAAAGATCTCTACTACAAACCAAACTAAGCGACTACGAACGGAAAAAACGGTACTACAAATGACAAGAAGGTAAACCAAGTTACTACAAACGAAAAAAAATTCACTACAAACAAAACCAAGTTACTACAAATGAAAAAAAATGTTCTACAAAAGAAACTGAGTTACTAAAAATGATAAAAATGCCACGACAAACGAAACTAAGTTACTGCAAACGAAACTAAGTTACTTCAAACGAAACTGAGTTTTTACAAATGAAAAAAATGCCACTACAAACGAAACTAAGTTACTACAAACGAAAAAAACCGCACTACAAACGACCAGAAGGTAAATCAAGTTACTACGAATGAAAAAAAAAATTACTACAAACGAAACTAAGTTACTACAAACGAAAAAAATGGCACTACAAACGACCAGAAGGTAAATCAAGTTACTACAAATGAAAAAAAAAATTACTACAAACGAAACTAAGTTACTACAAACGAAACTGAGTTCCTAAAACGATACAAACGCCACTACAAACAAAAGTAAGTTACTACAAACGGAAAAAACGGTACTACAAACGAGTAGAAGGTAAACCAAGTTACTACAAACGAAAAAAAATTTACTACAAACAAAACTTAGTTAGTGCAAACGAAACTGAGTTACTAAAAATGATAAAAATGGCACTACAAACGAAACTAAGTTACTACAAACAAAAAAAACGGCACTACAAATGAGTAGGAGGTAAACCAAGTTACTACAAACGGAAAAAATGTCACTACAAACGGAAGATCTCTACTACAAACGAAACTAAGTTACTATCAGGGGTACAAATTGAAAATGCGGGTTTGATAACAGATGGCGTTACTAACGCTATACGCATCAGGCAGTACTGTGACTATGTTTATGTCAAAGCTACGTCTTATAGCTTTAATTTTCAGTATGTGTCAATTTGTCGCAGTGTCAAATTCATAGTTTTTTTGAGCTCTCAATATGTCGAGTTTCGTGCCAACAAAACAGCATTTGCGGGAAGTTTTAATTTACTTCTTTAATTTGAAGAAAAGTGCCGCTGAAGCACATCGATTGGTCTCCGAGGCTTATCCGAGTCATGTTCCATCGGTTTCAACGTGCGAGAGATGGTTTGTGCGGTTTAGAAGTGGTGATTTTGACGTTGAGGACAAAGAGCGGCCGGGCCAAGTGAAAAAGTTTGAGAATGCTGAATTGGAGGCAATACTCAATGAAGACTCGTGTCAAACTCAACAAGAGCTCGCAGATTCATTGGGAGTGACACAACAAGCCATTTCCCATCGTATAAAAGCCCTCGGAATGATCCAAAAGCAAGGACATTGGGTGCCGTATGAGCTGAAGCCGAGAGACGTCGAGCGCCGTTTTTTTGCATGCGAACTGCTGCTCGAACGGCAAAAACGGAAGGGTTTTTTGCATCGCATTGTCACTGGTGATGAAAAGTGGATCCATTACGATAACCCGAAGCGCAAAAAATCATATGGTTACCCCGGCCATGCATCATCATCGACGGCCAAACCAAATATTCACGGCGCCAAGCTCATGCTCTGTATTTGGTGGGACCAGCTGGGTGTGGTGTATTATGAGCTATTGAAATCGAACGAAACCATCACAGGAGCACTATACCGAACTCAATTGATGCGTTTGAGCCGCGCACTCAAAGAAAAACGGCCACAATACGAGCAAAGACACGACAAAGTAATTTTGCAACATGACAACGCTCGGCCACATGTTGCAGCGCCGGTCAAAACATACCTACAAACGCTGAAATGGGAAGTCTTACCCCACCCGCCGTATAGCCCAGATATTGCTCCTTCCGATTACCACCTTTTCCGATCGATGACACATGGCCTAGCTGACCAGCGCTTCCATTCTTACGAAGAAGCCCAAAAATGGGTCGATGACTGGATAGCAGCCAAGCCGGCCGAATTTTTTCGCGACGGTATCCGTAAATTGCCAGAAAGATGGGAAAAAGTTGTGGCTAGCGATGGACAATACTTTCAATAATTCATTTGTTACCATTTTTTCAGAATAAACGTTCAAAAATAGAAAAAAATCCCGCATTTTCAATTTGTACTCCTGATACAAACGGAACTGAGTTGATACAAATGAAAATAATGCCACTACAAACGAAACTAAGTAACTACAAACGAAAAAAATTGCACTACAAAGAACTAGAAGGTAAACCAAGTTACTACAAACAAAAAAAAAATTACTACAAACGAAACTAAGTGACTACAAACGAAACTGAGTTACTACCAATGATAAAAACGCCACTATAAACGAAACGAAGTCACTACAAACAAAAAAATGGCACTACAAATGATTAGAAAATAAACCAAATCACTACAAACAAAACCAAGTTACTACAAATGAAAAAAAATGTTCTACAAAAGAAACTGAGTTACTAAAAATGATAAAAATGCCACTACAAACGAAACTAAGTGACTACAAACGAAACTGAGTTTTTACAAATGAAAAAATCGCCACTACAAACATAACTAAGTTACTACAAACGAAAAAAATGGCACTACAAACGACCAGAAGGTAAACCAAGTTACTACAAACGAAACTAAGTTACAACAAACGAAACTAAGTTACTACAAACGAAACTGAGTTACTACAAACGGAACTGAGTTACTACAAATGAAAAAAATGCCACCACAATCGAAACTAAGTAACTACAAACAAAAAAAACGGGACTACAAACGACTAGAACGTAAACCAAGTTACTACAAATGAAAAAAAATGTACTACAAACGAAACTAAAGTACTACAAACGAAACTAAGTTACTACAAACAAAACTGAGTTACTACAAATGAAAAAAATGCCACTACAAACAAAACTAAGTTACTACAAACATAAAAAACAGCACTACAAACGACTAGAAGGTAAACCAAGTTACTACAAACGAAAAAAAAATTACTACAAACGAAACTAAGTTAGTAGAAACGAAACTTAATTACTAAAAATGATAAAGATGCCACTACAGACAAAACTAAGTTACTACAAACGAAAAAAACGGCACTACAAACGACTAGAACGTAAACCAAGTTACTACAAACAAAAAGAATGCTACTGCAAACGAAAGATCTCTACTACAAACCAAACTAAGCGACTACAAACGGAAAAAACGGTACTACAAACGACTAGAATGTAAACCAAGTTACTACAACCAAAAAAAAATTTACCACAAACGAAACTAAGTTACTACAAACGAAACTGAATTACTACAAATGAAAAAAATGCCACTACAAAGGAAACTCAGTTGCTGCAAACAAAAAAAATGGCACTACAAACAACTTGATGGTAAACCAAGTTACTACAAACGAAACTAAGTTACTACAAACGAAAGTGAGTTTTTACAAATGAAAAAAATGTCACTACAAACGAAACTAAGTTACTACAAACGAAAAAAACGGCACTACAAACTACTAGAAGGTAAACCAAGTTACTACAAACGAAAAAAAATTTACTACAAACAAAACCAAGTTACTACAAATGAAAAAAAATGTTCTACAAAAGAAACTGAGTTACTAAAAATGATAAAAATGCCACTACAAACAAAACTAAGTTACTGCAAACGAAACTAAGTTACTGCAAACGAAACTGAATTTTTACAAATGAAAAAAATGCCACTACAAACGAAACTAAGTTACTACAAACGATAAAAATGGCACTACAAACGACCAGAAGGTAAACCAAGTTACTACAAATGAAAAAAAAATTACTACAAACAAAACTAAGTTACTACAAACAAAACTGAGTTACTAAAAATGATAAAAACGCCACCACAAACGAAAGTAAGTTACTACAGACGTAAAAAACGATACTACAAACGAGTAGAAGGTAAACCGAGTTACTACAAACGAAAAAAAATTTACTACAAACGAAACTTAGTTAGTGCAAACGAAACTGAGTTACTAAAAATGATATAAATGCCACTACAAATGAAACTAAGTTACTACAATCAAAAAAAACGGCACGACAAACGACTAGGAGGTAAACCACGTTACTACAAACGGAAAAAATGTCACTACAAACGGAAGATCTCTACTACAAACGAAACTAAGTTACTATAAACGATAAAAATGGCACTACAAACGACCAGAAGGTAAACCAAGTTACTACAAATGAAAAAAAAATTACTACAAACAAAACTAAGTTACTACAAACAAAACTGAGTTACTAAAAATGATAAAAACGCCACCACAAACGAAAGTAAGTTACTACAGACGTAAAAAACGATACTACAAACGAGTAGAAGGTAAACCGAGTTACTACAAACGAAAAAAAATTTACTACAAACGAAACTTAGTTAGTGCAAACGAAACTGAGTTACTAAAATCGATATAAATGCCACTACAAATGAAACTAAGTTACTACAATCAAAAAAAACGGCACGACAAACGACTAGGAGGTAAACCACGTTACTACAAACGGAAAAAATGTCACTACAAACGGAAGATCTCTACTACAAACGAAACTAAGTTACTACAAACGGAGAAAACGGTACTAAAAACGACTAGAAGGTAAACCAAGTTACTACAAACAAAAACAAATTTACTACAAACGAAATTAAGTTAGTACAAACGAAACTGAGTTACTAAAAATGATAAAGATGCTACTACAAACGAAACGAAGTTACTACAAACAAAAAAAAACGACACGACAAACGACTAGAAGGTAAACCAAGTTACTACAAACTAAAAAAAATTTACTAGAAACGAAACTAAGTTACTACAAACTTAAAAAAATTTACTACAAACGAAACTAAGTTACTACAAATGAAACTGAGTTACTACAAGTGAAAAAAATGCCACTACAAACGAAATTAAGTAACTACAAACGAAAAAAATGGCACTACAAACGACCAGAAGGTGAACCAAGTTACTACAAACGAAAAAAAATTACTTCAAACGAAACTAAGTTACTACAAATGAAACCGAGTTACTACAAATAAAAAAAATGCTACTACAAACGAAACTAAGTTACTACAAACGAAAAAAATGGCACTACAAACGACCAGCAGGTAAACCAAATTACTACAAACGAAACTAAGTTACAACAAACGAAACTAAGGTACTATAAACGAAACTGAGTCACTACAAACGAAACTGAAATACTACAAATGAAACTGAGTTAATACAAATGAAAAAAATGCCACTACAAACGAAACTAAGTTACTACAAACGGAAAAAATGCCACTACAAACGAAACTAAGTTACTACAAACGGAAAAAATGCCACTACAAACGAGAGATCACTACCACAAACGAAACTAAGCTACTACAAACGAAAAAAACGGCACTACAAACGACTAGAAGGTATACCAAGTTATTACAAACGAAAAAAAATTTACTACAAACGAAACTAAGTTACTACAAATGAAACCGAGTTACTACAAATAAAAAAAATGCCACTACAAACGAAACTAAGTTACTACAAACGAAAAAAATGGCACTACAAACAACCAGAAGGTAAACCAAGTTACTACAAACGAAAAAAAATTACTACTAACGAAAGTAAGTTACTACAAATAGAAAAAACGGTACTACAAACGAGTAGAAGGTAAACCAAGTTACTACAAAAGAAAAAAAATTTACTACGAACGAAACTAAGTTACAACAAAAGAAACCGAGTTACTACAAATAAAAAAAATGCCACTACAAACAAAACTAAGTTACTACAGACGAAAAAAATTGCACTACAAACGACCAGAAGGTAAACCAAGTTACTACAAACGAAAAAAAATTACTACTAACGAAACTAAGTTACTACAAACGAAACTGAGTTACTAACAATGATAAAAATGCCACTACAAACGAAACTAAGTTACTAAAAACGGAAAAAACGGTACCACAAACGACTAGAAGGTAAACCAAGTTACTACAAACGAAAAAAAAATTACTACAAACGAAACTACGTTAGTACAAACTTAAAAAAATTTACTACAAACGAAACTAAGTTACTACAAATGAAACTGAGTTACTACAAGTGAAAAAAATGCCACTACAAACGAAATTAAGTTACTACAAACGAAAAAAACGGCACTACAAACGACCAGAAGGTAAACCAAGTTACTACAAACGAAAAAAAATTACTACAAACGAAACTAAGTTACTACAAATGAAACCGAGTTACTACAAATAAAAAAAATGCAACTACAAACGAAACTAAGTTACTACAAACGAAAAAAATGGCACTACAAACGACCAGCAGGTAAACCAAATTACTACAAACGAAACTAAGTTACAACAAACGAAACTAAGTTACTACAAACGAAACTGAGTCACTACAAACGAAACTGAGTTACTACAAATAAAACTGAGTTAATACAAATGAAAAAAATGCCACTACAAACGAAACTAAGTTACTACAAACGGAAAAAATGCCACTACAAACGAAACTAAGTTACTACAAACGGAAAAAATGCCACTACAAACGAGAGATCACTACCACAAACGAAACTAAGCTACTACAAACGAAAAAAACGGCACTACAAACGACTAGAAGGTATACCAAGTTATTACAAACGAAAAAAAATTTACTACAAACGAAACTAAGTTACTACAAATGAAACCGAGTTACTACAAATAAAAAAAATGCCACTACAAACGAAACTAAGTTACTACAAACGAAAAAAATTGCACTACAAACAACCAGAAGGTAAACCAAGTTACTACAAACGAAAAAAAATTACTACTAACGAAAGTAAGTTACTACAAATGGAAAAAACGGTACTACAAACGAGTAGAAGGTAAACCAAGTTACTACAAAAGAAAAAAAATTTACTACAAACGAAACTAAGTTACAACAAATGAAACCGAGTTACTACAAATAAAAAAAATGCCACTACAAACAAAACTAAGTTACTACATACGAAAAAAATTGCACTACAAACGACCAGAAGGTAAACCAAGTTACTACAAACGAAAAAAAATGACTACTAACGAAACTAAGTTACTACAAACGAAACTGAGTTACTAACAATGATAAAAATGCCACTACAAACGAAACTAAGTTACTACAAACGGAAAAAACGGTACCACAAACGACTAGAAGGTAAACCAAGTTACTACAAACGAAAAAAAATTACCACAAACGAAACTACGTTAGTAGAAACGAAACTGAATTACTAAAAATGATAAAAATGCCACTACAGACGAAACTAAGTTACTACAAACGAAAAAAACGGCACTACAAACGACTAGAACGTAAACCAAGTTACTACAAACAAAAAAAATGCCACTGCAAACGAAAGATCTCTACCACAAACCAAACTAAGCGACTACGAACGGAAAAAACGGTACTACAAATGACAAGAAGGTAAACCAAGTTACTACAAACGAAAAAAAATTCACTACAAACAAAACCAAGTTACTACAAATGAAAAAAAATGTTCTACAAAAGAAACTGAGTTACTAAAAATGATAAAAATGCCACTACAAACGAAACTAAGTTACTGCAAACGAAACTAAGTTACTTCAAACGAAACTGAGTTTTTACAAATGAAAAAAATGCCACTACAAACGAAACTAAGTTACTACAAACGAAAAAAACCGCACTACAAACGACTAGAAAGTAAACCAAGTTACTACAAATGAAAAAAATTGTACAACAAACGAAATTAAGTTACTACAAACGGAACTGAGTTAATACAAATGAAAATAATGCCACTACAAACGAAACTAAGTAACTACAAACAAAAAAAATTGCACTACAAAAGACTAGAAGGTAAACCAAGTTACTACAAACAAAAAAAAAATTACTACAAACGAAACTAAGTTACTACAAACGAAACTGAGTTACTACAAACAAAAAAAATGCAACTACAAACGAAACTAAGTTACTACAAACGAAAAAAATGGCACTACAAACGACCAGAAGGTAAATCAAGTTACTACGAATGGAAAAAAAAATTACTACAAACGAAACTAAGTTACTACAAACGAAACTGAGTTACTAAAAATGATACAAACGCCACTACAAACAAAAGTAAGTTACTACAAACGGAAAAAACGGTACTACAAACGAGTAGAAGGTAAACCCAGTTACTACAAACGAAAAAAAATTTACTACAAACAAAACTTAGTTAGTGCAAACGAAACTGAGTTACTAAAAATGATAAAAATGGCACTACAAACGAAACTAAGTTACTACAAACGAAAAAAACGGCACTACAAATAAGTAGGAGGTAAACCAAGTTACTACAAACAAAAAAAATGTCACTACAAACGGAAGATCTCTACTACAAACGAAACTAAGTTACTACAAACGGAGAAAATGGTACTAAAAACGACTAGAAGGTAAACCAAGTTACTACAAACGAAAAAAAATTTACTACAAACGAAACTAAGTTAGTACAAACGAAAAAAACGGCACGACAAACGAAAGTAAGTTACTACAAACGGAAAAAACGGTACTACATACGAGTAGAAGGTAAACCAAGTTACTACAAACGGAAAAAATGTCACTACAAACGAAACTAAGTGACTACAAACGAAACTTAGTTAGTGCAAACGAAACTGAGTTACTAAAAATGATAAAAGTGCCACGACAAACAAAACTAAGTTACTACAAACAAAAAAAACATCACTACAAACGACTAGAAGGTAAACCAAGTTACTTCAAACGGAAAAATTGTGACTACAAACATAAGATCTCTACTACAAAAAAAACTAAGTTACTACAAACGAAGAAAACGGTACTACAAACGACTAGAAGGTAAACCAAGTTACTACAAACGGAAAAAATACCACTACAAACGAGAGATCACTACTACAAACGAAACTAAGCTACTACAAACGAAAAAAACGGCACTACAAACGACTGGAAGGTATACCAAGTTACTACAAACAAAAAAAAATTTACTACAAACGAAACTAAGCTACTACAAATAAAACCGAGTTACTACAAATAAAAAAATTGCCACTACAAACGAAACTAAGTTACTACAGACGAAAAAAATTGCACTACAAATGACCAGAAGGTTAACCAAGTTACTACAAACGAAAAAAAATTACTACTAACGGAACTAAGTTACTACAAACGAAACTGAGTTACTACAAATGATAAAAATGCCACTACAAACGAAACTAAGTTACTACAAACGGAAAAAACGGTACCACAAACGACTAGAAGGTAAACCAAGTTACTACAAACGAAAAAAAAATTACTACAAACGAAACTACGTTAGTAGAAACGAAACTGAATTACTAAAAATGATAAAAATGCCACTACAGACAAAACTAAGTTACTACAAAAGAAAAAAACGGCACTACAAACGACTAGAACGTAAACCAAGTTACTACAAACAAAAAAAATGCCACTGCAAACGAAAGATCTCTACTACAAACCAAACTAAGCGACTACAAACGAAAAAAACGGTATTACAAACGACAAGAAGGTAAACCAAGTTACTACAAACGAAAAAAAATTTACTACAAACAAAACCAAGTTACTACAAATGAAAAAAAATGTTCTACGAAAGAAACTGAGTTACTAAAAATGATAAAAATGCCACTACAAACGAAACTAAGTTACTGCAAACGAAACTAAGTTACTGCAAACAAAACTGAATTTTTACAAATGAAAAAAATGATACTACAAACGAAACTAAGTTACTACAAACGATAAAAATGGCACTACAAACGACCAGAAGGTAAACCAAGTTACTACAAATGAAAAAAAAATTACTACAAACAAAACTAAGTTACTACAAACAAAACTGAGTTACTAAAAATGATAAAAACGCCACCACAAACGAAAGTAAGTTACTACAGATGGAAAAAACGGTACTACAAACGAGTAGAAGGTAAACCGAGTTACTACAAACGAAAAAAAATTTACTACAAACGAAACTTAGTTAGTGCAAACGAAACTGAGTTACTAAAAATGATATAAATGCCACTACCAATGAAACTAAGTTACTACAATCAAAAAAAACGGCACGACAAACGACTAGGAGGTAAACCAAGTTACTACAAACGGAAAAAATGTCACTACAAACGGAAGATTTCTACTACAAACGAAACTAAGTTACTACAAACGGAGAAAACGGTACTAAAAACGACTAGAAGGTAAACCAAGTTACTACAAACGGAAAAAATGCCACTACAAACGAGAGATCACTACTACAAACGAAACTAAGCTACTACAAACGGAAAAAACGGCACTACAAACGACTGGAAGGTATACCAAGTTACTACAAACGAAAAAAAATTTACTACAAACGAAACTAAATTACTACAAATGAAACCGAGTTACTACAAATAAAAAAAATGCCACTACAAACGAAAC
>CAWWDW010000063.1:0-23656 GCA_963942595.1 Cylloceria caligata | reverse complement strand
AATATACAGAAAATGTTTACCCTTGGAAGGCTCAGCAGTTGTAAGTGAACTGGTTTAACAATTAACAGAATAGAGAAATAGTCGTTGTGAAAGAAAATGCGCATAAAAAGTCGTGTAATCAGCATCGGATTTAATATATAATGGCAAACTAATTAGCCCGAAAAAGGTAGACGTCAAAGGCCATTGGATCACGAAAATAACGAAAAACTAATCAGTTTTTCGCACGGGCAAGAGATAAAAAACGCAAAAACCTTCCTGACAGAATCAAGTTCCAACCAAGGTTGATAAACATAACGAATCGACCTTAAAGTGCAGTATTATCATTGTCTCTTATACATTATCAGTCAGTTTGTACGCCGCAGTTGAAATAATTAATAAAACTAATTTTAAAACGTTAATGATTTGAAACGTTTATTACAATTTACACTCAACTTGTGATATTATAGTTATTGTTCTGTGGAGGTTAAAACATTAAGATTATTGTTTAAAACTGTTTTCAACTGTGAATTAGTAATAAATGTAATAATTGAAATACATTTTTGTAGTGTACCGATCCCGCTTTTAAACTGTCTCCATTTTTCCCGACGTGTTAGATCGAACGAAGCATACGTACTGTTCTGCATTTATTTATTTTCCATGCATTTAATTTCTCCCATTTCTACCTCTATTACAGACTTTATAAGGTTGTTAACAAATACAATGTAGGTTTTCATTTATTCTTTTTTTATTTCTAAAGAAATTTCGTTAATTACAGTTAGTGTCTTCGTTCCAGACAACCTTACCACACTCCATGCGACAAAAGTGTAATTTAAAATAAGATGTGATTCCAGTCACGACATCTCACGTTCATGGTGACTAGATTTCCGTTAATTAGTGTGAAAAATCCAATTGATTGGGTGAAGAAGATAGATACAATGACGTAATCGAGATGTTGTATCGACAGGTACTTGTCATTCAAAGTGCGCAAGAGTGCAAAAGTTTTCGAGACTGGTTGTGGAAGAATCTCTCGCTTGCACGTCCTTTACCATGTTTGTCCTGCTGTAGATTGCTCTCACGGATCTATACTATACACTAATTCTGACGCTGTTGAACAACAGACGAGGAAGTGCGAGAACTACTTGAAATTCTGGTGCCAATTCCTGGCAACCCATGAGGCTTATCGAAAAAAAATTTCTTTTTGCGAAGCAAGGCCTTTGGAGTTCAAAGGTCTTTCTATCGCAGCTCGGAGAGCTATTACGCGACAGCATGCTTCTAGAATTGTAAAATATTCTCTAGAGAGGAAATACGTTGGCTTTATAAAACTGCAAAGCAAAAAAAAAATAAAAAAATAAATAAATGTAAAAACTTTTGATAACTAATGAAAATAATGCAAAATATTCACAAAAATTTAAAATCTAGGAAGCCATGCTTTTTAGATCGTCGAAAGACTTAAAAAGTATTTTGAAAACATTTTTATGTCCAAAACATTAATTAAACATTAATAATATTTATAAACATTAATAAAATGTTATTATTATCTCAAGTACCGGAGACTTTGTGCAGACTATTAACAACAATACGGCCATTTGTGATTAATTGTTCTTTACACCATCAGGGTAATGATACCTTAAACTCATTCTACGATTATATATCATCGTACGTAAACATATATGAATCATAAATAATTATTTTTTCCCGGGATAAAACAATTGACGAAATATTGTTAATTTTATATTGCTTCAATTATAGGAATATGTTTACAATAATTTCCGACTATGTAGTGAATTTTAATTTGTCGATAGAGCAAATGGAGCAGTAACGCATAAAAATAACTAAAACCTGAGTAACAATGTAGCTACGTTTAGTTCCTCTACGTGTGAATTATATTCGACCCATGAATCGAGTGATATAAATCGACTCGATTATCCAAACGACTGGGCCAACTAACCACGCGGGTGGAGACCGCGAGCATGCTGCTGCTTTACGCCTCGTAGAACCGGTGAATAGTCGCTGTATCAATATATACTTTGCTTGTACTCGCTCTCTCTCTTTTTTTTTCTCTCTCTCTCTCTCTCTCTCTCTGTCTGATTTTGCAACGAATCGTTCCCCCGAATATTCTGTGGTTGGGGGTTGAGTGGATGGTAGTGGCAGCGTCACGACATTATCGTTTCTCTATGGCGCGATTCTTCGATTCAAAAGCCAGGGGCACGTCTTTCTCTCCTCTATTCGCCAAGTCTACAACTTTCAATAGCGAAATTTGGTCGGAATCTAAGGCATCGTGATACAGAGGGAGATAGAAATATAATAGGAGCGCAGTAGACAGACCATTTGCCGGTGTAATGCGAATGAAAAGGTACATAGAAGAACTAAGTTACAACTTTTATTCGTATCTCGGTATATAGTTACTATGACCCACTGATAGTAGAAGAAATTCATTTTCGTGCTTGGTCGAACACACTATCTAACCAAAGGGATCATATATACTCGCGGTTTGTCAGTATGATCGGTAAGAGCAAAGAGAAACGTAACGGCAAGAAAAAGATCATTCCAGCAAAAGTGCTGCGCTGAAAGACCAGATGTACTCGGGTATTTTTTAGATTTAAGAGATTTGTACTTGGTAAAGTTACAAAATTTCAATTTTTATTACATATTGCACTTGAAATATATATAAAATCTTGACAAACCGCTGGTTTCAAACCAAGAATGTATCCAATTTTCTTTGTACAGTACTCGGGAGATATTAGAAACAATAAAATGGTAAAACTTAAAGAAAAGTCGTGTCAGTAAAAAAATAATGTAAATAAAATCGAATTACAAATGCACCGCCATGAAAAAAAATATATGCGAAAATATATTTTTACGAATATTAAATATATTGCATATAAAAAAATTTTCCGTATATTTGATATTTTATGTAAAATAAACGAGAAAAATATAATATAATATAATTTTATTACGAGAAATTATATGAAAAACATATGAAATTTTATGTAATTGAATATAAGATTCAAGTTATAACGATGAACAAAATACATCAAGTGAGGTCTGATTATTTTGCAAGAATTTTTTTTACCGATTGAGCAAAGACTGTTTTTATTTTATAGAGATTCGTATAAGATGTGCTAACTTGCGTTGTTTTGTTTTTATTTAATTGTGGTATTTTTAATTAATTCATTCACGAACTTTCGCTTCTCGTGTCCCAGTTAACTTTTTTTTTTGTATTCTGTATTTCACGTTACTTTGACATAGCGTTCTAAAGGGTTTTCGTTGGTACTTTCGAGTGCGCTAGCATCGGTATCTCTCGACTGCGAGTATACGTGGTCAAAGCTTGCTCAAAGATAAAAAAGGCACAAGTACATCGACTTTTGTATCTCTTGTGCCCACGTTCCTTCGGACAGATGCATTGGCTAGTCTTTCGGCTGGATGCACCGTTGGCTCTCAGTTTTTTCTTCAAACACTAGTTCGTGACGAGATCGCATTTCGACAGAGACGAAGTACTTCGATAAGAATCTCCGGTCTTGCCTGGATGGGTACAAATTGCCACGTGATATGTCCGCTTGGCCGCTGTCCCATTACTGCACTTCTTTTCGTTGTAAATAAATTATCGTCTCACTTACCAGATTGGCGAATTGCAGAGACGCAAGACACCGCACACGACCATCAGCATCATCGGACTAATGCCATATTTACCTTGGTGGCTCAAGTTGAACCATTTTCCTTGCGAGTAAATCGTGATAAAGTGTAGTCGACCGTAAAGAAAAACTCACCTGAAACAGAGGATAAAAGAGAAGCGTTCTTAAAGCAAAGCTTTTATAAATCCCTTGAGATGATTACGGATGAATCGTCGTTTCAATAATCTACGTACAGTCAAGTGCACGTTGCAAACACATAATAAATAGAAATTCAAATAATTCACACGAGGTAAAAGCAAAGAAAATATTTGTATTATCAAGTAAAATCCTTAAGACACTTGAGACTTTTCTAGAGAGTCGGAATATGGATTCCAGATATTCGATAGACATTTTAATGCTGAAAGTCTCAAAAATTGATTTATCAAATATTCTATAAAGTTTGGGAGTTTCTCAGTCACGGATTATCATTTTTTGAATGATGAACACTAAGGAAAAATTACAATTATAATTTATGAAGACAAACAGATATTTCTTCTTACTTTCTGAGCTTCTCTTAATATTTTTAAAGTGTAAAATCCCACCGGAATCTATGCGATATTGAATAGATGCGGAATAAATCCTATTCGACTAGGTGCAAAGTTTAGATATTACTTTGACTCGCGTGTGACGTTGCGCTCTTATCGCTTTTTGCATAAGTCACGTCTACGCGAGTTTTACACGATATTTCTATGTGACGCCACGATTTTGCATGACTTGAATGTGATGCATCATTTTGAATTCGCTAGGGTAATATAATATCAATATATATTTACTGGAGGGGGGGGGGGTTGCCTTCCTACGCACTTCGCGCATCAACCCCTCTTGGAGGATCAGAGCTTCACCCCTTTCTGCTCTCCCTGACACCCTTTCTAACCCCTCCTGATACCCTCGATTCTCCTACACGACGACGCTGTGGCGGCGAGATATTTAAAATATATATTTACAAATATCTGTAAATATATATTACAACGCTTACGTGTCCCGCTGACGCGAATGTATATTCACATGACACATATGTATGTTTGTAGCTTGTTGGCTTATCCATTGAAATAATTAAAAATGACAAGGATAACACCAAATAAAAGGAAACTTAAGTGAATTTATATATGTTAATGCCATACAATCGAAGATGGTGGTGGTGGTTCAAATGTATTGCGATCACGACAAGAGGCTGCTACGAAATGTCGTCAAGAGTTTCAAAGCTGATGTCGTGGATATGTGAGAATACTTATGTAGCACAGTACATCATATTTATATGTAATTATAAAGAGAAATAAATAATTTGAAATACATGTAGGATATACGTTGAGTTTATTGATATACGGTGATCTTCTGGGAATTGTAAATATCAACATGTTACAAATGTTATTTATACGTGTTACCAAATAAGTATGTTTTAAAAAAGAACCGTGCTTGAAAAATACACGAAGAAGACAGAGAACCTGTCAATATCGATGTTCCGATTTCTCCCATCATGGGTACTTTTTCCGGTAACACCAACGACGTTGGATGGTAAATATAGGAAACTATTTTCTTCCATTCCCTGCATGCTTTCAGTTAAACGCCGAGAGAGACCATGGAGCACATTGTTGTCTCTTCTATATAGTGTCAGTTCAAAGAAACCCATTCGCTCATCATAGCAGTAGCAGGTACTCGTTATATTTTGCTACAAAGCGCAATGTCCCCATTTGCAGCAGTCTCGACAGCGTATTAAAGGTACACATAATCGAGAAAAATGGCAAAAAGGGAAATAAAGGAAAGTGGAGCTGCATGTCCTCGAATATAGCTGGCACTTGTATCTGAATGAGGTGCATTTGAAATTGCAATAGCGCGCGTCATGCGTATATATGCGCCGCTCACTGCACACAGCTTGAGGCAAGAGAAAAAGGATTTTTCCTCCAAATAACAACCGAGAATCGAGAGAAATCTCAATTCGCAAACGTCACCAGGATAGCAGAACATGAGAACGATTGAGCTTACAATATGTATGGAAGATACTCGGGTGAAAGACGTACGTACTTGGTCTTCCAACTTGAAATATGTAGACGCATTGTGCATTCAAAGAAACAAAGTCAGTTTTTAAGCTTCTCTTTGCTTTTCTTCATACGAACGTAGAGAAAATCCGAAAAATATACATTCAGCGTTAATATAAGTTCTAGTCGTGATCCTCATATTTTAGTTTTCTCTAAGTAGAATGCTGCATGGCATCACAGATAAGCTCTCAACATCAATATTAATATATTTGTCTGAAAAATAGATCGACGGTATTCGCTTTAAATGTTATCAATGTCAAAATCCAATTTTGATAATACAGAATGCATTTTTCGTCGAACGGAGTTTCGAAAGAATCTTAAAATATTTAAAAAATTTTAATTGCACGGAGATAAATTATTTTGTTACTCTAACAAATTATGTTTTGCTGATAATGATCTTGTTTCTGCAGCAAAATCATAAGTACAGACAGTAAAACTCTTTTCTTACTTCAGCAATTTAGTATAAATAGCTTGCAGAAACGTTTATTACAATGTGTACAAGCGTATTTAACTTAAGGTGTGCCTTTTTAAACTTGGACGAGAGAGTTGGGAAAACATTCAAAATGCTGTCCCATTTGGCGTTTTTACTAAAATCATGAGACACCTCTTACACTCTTTCGCGTGATTTTTTTCGATTTGGAGAAAACATTTTTAAGTGAGTAGGAAGACAATTGTTATTTGATATCGATACAGGGTATTTATTCTCTTTAGAGAAATATAGTACATTATCCCAAGAATGATTGATTCGATGAAAAAAAATAACTTATACAAAAGATGGGCGATGAAGATGTCGAGGTTAGCTACAATTTTAATCTTCAATTTTTTTCAGACTAACCCATTATGTTAATGAAATAAAATTATAGTCTATTTGGAGGTGAATCTCATGAAAAAGGATCTAAAAAAATCTTTTAAAAAATTCCTTTAGCTTTATAAACATCGAAGTTATAGCACTTTGAAGTAAAATTTGAAACCTATACTTGAACAAGGTGGTCATCGAAAAAAAAAAGAATATAAAGTAATAAATTGCATCACCTTAATTCATAACCCATTATATTATATTAATGCTAGCCTGATGTAAAGCGGATAACTGGCAGAGCGCGAGAGTACAGCAAGCGATTCGAGTGTTAATCCACGAGGATTTCGTATATCGAATGACTATATGGCACGTATTCGCATGGTTCGATGAATTGCGGCATAATATCGCCGAATACAAATGCGTATGTCCCTTTCCATTTGATAGAACGTGTATTCTGGCGTGTAGGGGTTGCAGATAGGTGCGACTACACTCGTGCAGAGCTCTGTGTCTCTCGCCTTTCGCACTGATGCCTGTTAAACCTATTACTAATCACGCGGGGCGAATTATTCAGGGCGAGAACACCTCCGCCAACACGATTAGACCAACGCACGTAGCAGCTACCACCGCTACCATCGACTCTGTCTGCTTCGGTTACGATGAATCTCGTGGAATATTGCGCGTACCGAGGCCTCTCGTCACGAGGCAACGAATCGAGTGATCGAAGTTGGCTCCCGGCCAGCCAACCAACGATCCTGCTTCCAGTTTCCGCACCCGGCATATAGAACTCTCTCCTTCTCTAGCCTGCTTTCGTTTTCATTACCTCGTCGACGATGGAACCTTCGCTGGAGCTTGCACGAATAGAAATTGTGTATGGTTGAATGGAATAGTGATCGTTGAGAGTTCTCTCTCACCGCTTCCGCGTGATGGACCTGGTACAAAGGACTGCGGTTATCACGTGGCGATTTTAGCAACATTAAAGTTCGAATAAACGATAGAGAGGATGGAAATGGACGGATTAGAGAAGCTATTTTGAGGAAAGTACAAGTGCGAGTTCACCAGAACTATGGATATTTGGTGTTCTACTTGTGTTGTATTGTACCGTTTACCGTGGTGCCGTTGATATAGTCGACTCGTTATTACCGAGGGTGGCATTTATGGTTTTCGATTTGGCACCTCTTCGTACAGATAATGTGCACTTGATACATCATTGTCGGCACAATTGTTTTTTAAGAATTTCATCAATGAAGACATTACATGTACCTGGGTTTATGCACTTTGTCAGTGACTTTTACTTCCTTCGGCATAAATATTATCACTTTAATACAAAAAAAAAAGTGAAAAACTGAATTGTTCTTGTAACGTAGCTGTCAGAAGGGTTGTTATATTCTTTCTAAATAGTTATTTCAAGAAATATATTCTAACTTCCGCCCTAGATACTGAATTAGCGACCCAATACATTATTTTTCCCAGTTTTTGGATATATCGATCGACTCTTGTAACTTTTGTCTTACAGATGTCGCCATTTGTACTTTATACTTTATATCTCGAATTTGAAACCAGCGATTCAAAAAGCCCCGGGGATTTCTATTATCGTGAAAAGCATTTTACGTCTTACAACTTTTGTCGGCACATTTGTAACACGTCTCTCATTAAATTTTCTGCTAAAAATCATCTTTGCCACGATTTAATTCCAGAAAACATTTCTACCAAATTACAACTCTGCCGGTATAACGAAAGCATTAATATCTATACTGCGAAATATCTCTACCATAATCAAGATCTCCCCGGGAACATCTCTGCAATAATTTAAACTTTTAGAATTACAAGTCTACCAATTTACATCTCTGCCACGCAACAACTTTCCAACATTCTGAGACTGATAGTAAGTGTTACCGGGTAAAACAAGGATCTCGACAGAGAGAGAGAGAGAGAGAGAGCAACAGCTTGATTTACTCGGGAACACTTATCATCAATCTTGGACCGCCGGAGATTTGTTTCGTCGCAGAGATGTAAACGGGTAGACTTGTAATATGGTTGAGTTGTAATATGGTAGAGATGTTCCATAGAAGGATTAATTTATGGTAGCTATATCGTGGTAGAAATATTCATTTTTTCACTTTTGGTAGAGTTGTATCAAGACAGAGATATTATCCGAACAATATTATCCGAAATGAAATTGTGGCAAAGGGGTTTGTTTGATTGAAAAAAAAATGGGAGAATTATAAATGTTTTTTGTTTGTCCACCACAGTCAATGCGGCTTTTTTAATTACATATTTTTTCCTTTCGGTTTGAAATAAGTAATCGAAAGACCTACATTTTCGTATAAATTTCACAAAAACTGACATTTCAATCTTTTAAAATTGGTCGATTTTTTATTTCAGATTTGTAAACAGACTCCTTGAAGTGTTTTGAAAAAAAAAATACAGCTTGCGAGAAATAATGTTTCAAAGAGTTGAAAGAATCATTTTGATTACAAAGATATTTAAGAATTGCCTTGTTCGATAACCAGTCACATATCTATCGGTTAAGATCTTTTCGACTATATTATTATATTTAAGTTGAAAAAAGGGGCGTGAGAAGAAATAGTCGGAAAGCTTACGAGGTCTGGGATGTGAGCTACGGTAACGCCTGAACGAGAAAATGGTCTTAAGAGAAGAAAAAAGAAGAGACGAGGCAAAGAAGGAAAGAAGTTCTTCTCTAACCCCGGCGACGACTACGACCGACGTTCCACTTATGCAAATTCGAAAACGACCGGCGTCGTCGGTGCGGAGCGTCTTTCCAGTTTTACTGAAATCTACTGGTCCCCGGTACCGCTAGAAGCAACGTTTCTTCCGATTACGACTCTAGTTACAAAAGCGTCATGGACTCTTTTGTATTACGTGCTTGGAGTAGAAGGTGCAGCGCCTACTCGAGTTTCCAGGCCACTCCCTACTAGTTTTCAACAAATTCTTTCCAGAGCATTGAGTATTTTTGTAATATAACAATGCAAGCGGTATCGTTGCAGTCGAACAATATTTTCAGCTGCCTTTTATATTATTTACCGGATAGTAAATAAATCATAAGATACAGTAAGCAAATCACTGTGTTATCGATGTGAATTATTTTATAAATATTAGTTTTCCATAAAAATATCGCTGTAATCGTTTTTAATGATACGAGCTATAAAACAAAATATTAAACAATACGAAAACGTATATCCACACGTAGGACAATTGGTGGTGCGTGACACGTCGACTCGAACGCACAAGGTACGTATTCAGTTGCAGTAAAACGACTAACGAGGCAAGTGATTTATCGAACAAGCCCAGAGACAGAGACCGCCATCGAATCACATCGGGTTTTCCCGCGAATCGAGAGTATATGGCGGCAAAGCCAGAGCGTTGTGTGGTTCGTTTGAAACGGGGCTTGATGGAATCCCCGTGATAGCAGTCGGTTTGCCAAGCTTCTGCGTTCTCCCAGCCTCCATCGTAGTTCCATCCCAGCTTCTACATGCCTCGCTGAATCCCTTATTCCCTCTGGATTTATCGACGTCCAAATCGAGAGACGGTATTTATTGGTTTGGGAATACATACTCTCGGGTAGGAAGATACACGCCAACTCATAGATAAATATATATTTATACCAGTTATATTTTTGTTATAAATATACGAAAGCATAATATAATTTCGCGAGTTGGCTGCAACTAATATTTGGTATTCACCATACACCGGCGCATATGGCTGTTTCCACAATTCTCTAATCCTTAATAATTCTCACCCGACTTTACCCTACTCTTTCTCTCGCTCCCTCTCATTATTGTCCCTCTTCATCGCACTCTCCTTTCATTCTCCAAGCTGACTACGTAGTTCAAGAACGATACCGAACACTCCAATGACTCGAACCCTCGCAACCAGAAAAGCGAAACACGCCTCGAGTGCCGTTTCCTTCAAATAGGATTTACGTTCCTGCCCCATTGAAAATATTCAGCTATTTTAGCGGTGATACCCTCTATTTGTTCGGGTATTAATAAGTATTACGAGTCCTGAATGAATTTATTAGAGCATGCTATCGGAAACGTTATTCTTTCGGCTTTTTGTAATCGGCTTGTAAAATAACTGTGTTCACATATTGATACAGGGTGTATCGCAATATCGATTGGTATACATTTGCACCAGCACTTTAGTAGTAACAAAATGACACATCGCACTTTATGGGCATCGCAACAACTATTTTTGTGTAAATTTCAATAATAATGTTTATTCATTTTTTATTTTCAGTGTAAAAAAGAGTTAATTCTTTCAACTCGTTTATCTGTAGTTACTTTTAATACTCATTGAAGCGACACGCTTCTCTGTTAAAAGATTCTATGTCTGTTATACAAATGCAAGTAGGTTTGTTGTTGCAACACACGTGTTGCAAGTGACCACAGATAAATGTGTTGAAAAAATTCACTTGTTATTACAGTAATGAAGGAAAAATTATTTATAGACATCTGTTGTTTTGTATTATTGAATAACCGCAGCAATGATCATTCGATAACCATTGTTTGTGTAAAAATTTTAAATGGCAATATTTATTTATTTTATTCCCATGAGAGACATATTTTTATAAAATTTTTGTGTCGAATTACTTTTATAGTATCATCGTGTCGAATTAATAAATAAAAAATTGACGTACTCTGATCTCGAGTCTGATTATCCAGGTATTCCTCAACGTTGATTTACATGCACAACTTGAAATATCGTAGAGCGTTGACGTGGAAAAAAAAGTTGTAACACGGAAAGAGATACTGAAAAAATTCGCGTGTTCTCGTGTCGCAGTCGATTGTTCTTTTGTGCTCGATCTCGACTGACGATAACGATTCACGAACGTGGCATGTATAAATCGTGAGCACTCGCTACGACGAGGGCGACCTACTTACCTCGTGGGTTAAGCATGGTACAACCAAGAGCCTGCGAGATATATTTGCAATTCAGCGCGTCACGCTGCGGGTACTCGAGTGTAATACACGTCAAACAAAAATCTATGGTTCTCTGATAAAGGAGCCACCACTAACCAAGACATACAAAAACGATGTTCAAATTCTTTTCACGATCGAGTGAAATTTCTTTATACTCATTGTTGGTATGTAATTTTATGTACAGTCCCATTTGGTCCCATTTAGCGTACAATGTGACGAGAAATCGAACTGAAATCGAATGGCCAAGATAAATTCCAACAAGTTTTAATATGTGTATAAACGAGTCCTCGATCTACGGGCAGTTGCATTCAGGACACATTGGAATAAATTATTATACAGGAGGTGTAAAAAAGAAATGACAAAACGCCATCGTTGGCTAAATAGCCGCAACCTAAACGATGGTTGGACGAGTTACTCGGTAAGGGTGCAATATAACGCGACGTCACGGAGACCGATAGGATCAGGATAAATACGGTGGCCATTGAACCTCCGTAACAAGGGGATACGGCTAAACGACACGACGTAAGGTATATACCCATAAATGTATCTAGTACAATTCTATTGCGAGAAATACAAGAGAAGGGAGAAAGTCCAGAAGGACGATACCTCTCCCGGGGCTCACGATACTCGGATTGTGGAGGAGTTTCCCCGGATTTTCTCGCAACGCCATAGTCCCGTAATTTATTCGTGCACTGTGTCGGAAATTCACTGAGAGTTGAGAGTAGTGGAGGTAGTGGACGACATTCGCTACCTGAATTATCCATCTTGTCTTGCGACAATGTAGACGACGACGACGACGACGACGACGACGATGAAGAAGATGTCAACCCCCGGGTGTTCTCCGCCGTACTATAATCCCTTTAATTCATTACCACGTGAATTCATATCAATTCTTTAAAATGTAAAAGATATTACAGATACCAGTCAATTTGTTGAGAATCGCGATTTAATTCTGAAAAACATTCCTACCAGGGTACAATCCTCCTATAATATAACTCCATCACGAGAAAACTGTGCGGCACTGCTGATGGTAAAAAGTATGATGGTACAAGAGCGAAGAGTTGTGTCATGGTAGAATTATGATCTGGTGGTATAATATACCGATGGTGTCTTACGGTAGAGATGTTTACTGGAATAAAATCATGGTAGAGTTATCTTTGGTTGAGATGTTAAGCCCTCGAGTGTGTAACTTTGTGTTACAAATGAACAATCTGTACTATTTTTATTTATAATAACAGTACGTACAACAATTACGTTTTTTACTATCAAAGCAATAATACATTAAGGTTATAGTACATTAAAAAAAAAATATCCCAACACCTTTAGAAATTTAATAAATTGTTGATTTTTGTTGAACATTTTTCTAACCGACCTATATTTAACGCTTATTACTGATTTATTAACCATTTGACCAATTGGTTAAAAAATATATTTCAGCATATTTATGACTCTGGCGTTAATAATTGGAATATTTACATATTCTCTGCGTAAGAAGGATTTGAACAAAAAACATTGGTTAATCCGGAATAATGTTTTTTTTTTGTACATTTTAACGAGTTTTTGTTGATTTAAAAATGAGCAAAATCATTTTGCATTTACCAACTAAAAATTATTTTTAAATTTGTTATATCTTCAACTGCGTAAAAAAATGTCTTTAATCTCATTTTCTAAAGTATATTCCAGGGATAAAGTAAAATATAAAAAGAACGCTAGAAACAAGTGAATAATTTTTCCCAGATAAAACACTATCATTCAATTTTCTATGCGCAATTTTGTTTATGCGTTAGTCTTGTAATTCGCAGATGCTAAGATCAAAGGGGCGAATCACGATTTGATGTCCACCCAAATGAAGGTTCATTGAGAAGGGCTCAATTGCGCTGCTCATATGTGTAGAAATTTTGGAATATCATAGTGCAATCACTGAAATGATCAATACCAACCAGTGCATATACGCGAGCATTAATCAGTGGTTCGTTTCTATATACTCCAATTAAAGACAGATCCAGCGCACGCTACACAGAAAATATGTACACATCACCAACTCAACACAAAAAGCTCTCTCGTGAAGCATACTGACACAGAAAAACCAGGGTGAAATTAGATATACCACCAACACGACACAGAAAAACTCGACATTAATGCGGCGCAAAAAACTCTCGCACGAGGCAACATAACACGGAAAAACTATTCGTGGCTCAAGCTCGACACAGAGAAACTCTCCCATGGTACAAATGAGCATAAATCCAATTCTACATAGAATATTAATTTGGTAAATGAAAATTTGGCGCAACTAAACACGTATCGTGTTGGATGAGTAGAGTAAAACAGAAGAGATAGGATCAAGCTATTCTGCTTTATCTTACGTGTTCTATATAGCGCGTGTTCAGTTGGATCTGTGCTCAGTTGTGCCAAATTTCGTTTACCAAACCAATATTCTATGTAGAGTTGGGTATGTGTTAAGTTGAAATCTGTAGAAACGAGAGACTGCCATTAATCAGCGTGATTTAATTTTCCTGTTACGCTGCATTTGATTCTCGAGAAATTTCGTATACTATGCATACAGGAATTCTCCGGAGCACGAATTCCCTCTCTTCTCTGTTTTCGTATTTAGCCATCTCACTCTTACCTCGAAAGTTCGATCAAAGAGAATTGAAATTCTAATTCGATTCATCGAGAATGAATTGCTTTATTCTCTTTCGTTCACCAACCAACACTCGTCTTAGACTATTATTCTCATCTCGACGGTTATAACGCAAACGCGATCTAAGCTCATTTATTTCGTCTACCGTGTTCTCCTGGTAAACTTAGAGACAGTGAACCCTCAGGTAAATTGGAGTTGGAAAGCAGATAGATCGAATTCAGTGAAATTTCCGTAGTTGCGACAACTGTTCGAAGGTGATTACTACTAATTACTACAAATTTGTGGCTTGTGCAACTACTTTTAATCGGATATTTGTGAATTGTGCTACTATCTTTCTTGGTAATTAAAAAGTAACGCATCGTTTGATAAATGAACACTGAGAAATTATGTTCATTCTTCAAAAAATTTTCAACATATTTATCATTAGAAATATTTTATAATAAAATAATTTGGAATATAAAAAAAAAAACGATAATTTTGTACTATCGTAAAATGCTGAGTGACGAAAAAAATGCTTAAACCTATACGAATGTGGTCATAACTAAATCAAATTTTATTTATAGTCGTTACCGGGAAAGTCGTCACGCGTACTAATTTTTCCCTTTGCAAGTGGCACGACCCTTCTTCGAAGATTCTCGCGACTACAGCGCGGTAATCAGATTGGATGAAAAGGTACTCGCCATTCGCGAGAAGAGTTAGTCGTAGTTGGGGTGTGACAGGAGAGAAAGTGTAGGGTGGAAAGGGAGATGGAGGAGAGTTGATGACATAACCGGCTTTCATCCCTGATCAAAGGAAGCCCTGTAGCTCCTCATTCGATTCGATGGTGAAACCTGGCCGCATTGCAACCGAGAGAGAGAGAGAGAGAGAGAGAGAGAGAGAGAGAGAGAGAGAGAGAGAGAGAGAGAGAGAGAGAGAGAGCGAGAGAGAGAGAGAGAGAGAGAGAGAGAGAGAGAGAGAGAGAGAGAGAGAGAGAGAGAGAGAGAGAGAGAGAGAGAGCGAGAGAGAGACATATATGAGTCAGTTACGGTGGCGTATGAGTGTAGAGCGCAGCGAGAGAGTATATATCAAGCATAGACGGCTTGGTAGTGAAGAAGAAGTGGAACGGGACGTACGGTGCTGACGACGTAGTGCGCTATATAGTGACATTAGCAAACCTGTCGACAGTCGTTACATACAGAGAGTGAATGTAGTCGGGCACACACGTCGCTATACCGAGGATCACTCTCACGAAGTAAAATCATGGAAACGTGTATGCTAGGTACAGCCTATCTGCTTCGGTTGCTTCGCATCGAGTGCACTGGAGATATCGGTTGAAAGTTCGAAGGGAACACCAAGGGAGTTTTAACAAATGTGTTTGAACCCAACGTGGAGATGCCTACATATATCCGAATGTAAAATCGTTGGACATACGAGAAAAGCGTACGGAGTCACTGTGGATGCAACCGTAGGTTTGCAGACGGAAAAATCGAGAAAATCGTCGATAGATCGCAGGGTTTCCGTCTGTAAACTTTTGAGACAGTGTGGTGGCAATAGCTGATAATAAGAGTGATATCTTTCAGCCTGAATATATGTTGGAGTGAGGTATATAACGTATACCTGACAGACCGGCTATTCCTATTTGCCAACTCCTCTGCGGTCGTACGATAACGATGTTTCTATTACAACTTCCACCGGTGGTTCTCGTGTAAGCGAATGAGAATTAACGCTTGGCCGACTTCCGACCCTCCGACAGATGCATGCATCTCCACATGCGATGCCTCTGTGTGAAACATTCAAGTTGGTTGCGTGCTGATGCTTTCGCGTAATATCTCGTTTACGTTGCCAAACACACCGTACACGAAGCTTTTCAGACATTGATACGGCAATAGGACGCGACGTCGAAAAATACACTTTAGTTAACGATAGTTATCACTTGGAAGTTACCCTCAATCGTATACATATCGGTCGCCAGAAATTTGCAATGGTACAATATAAACCAGACGTATCCGTACTGTGACGTGCGCTTCCGAGTTGCTTCGTCGGTGTACTCGAAACGTCGACCGTGTTTAACGAGTTAGTAATGAAGGGACAAAAAGAAGTAGGCTTTTCTACTCTTAGTTCGTAATGTAAGCTTTATTTTATTTCGATGAGTGTTATATAAAAATGGAGTAATTGTATCAAGTGAAGAGACTCATACGATAGCTGCATTTTGAGATTTTTGCAAAGCCCAACAGGAACAAGTATATCTACGTTTGCGAATGTACCGTTGTATTTATCAATGGAGGACCCTCGTAGGAGTCGAGTAGGATACTTGAAAGAAGATATAATATGATATGTGTCCTGCGAGAAAGAACTGTTGAATTTCGTCCTATTAGGATGAGAGTATACTCGAAAGTGAATTGAAAGCTTCTACTTGAAGAAACAAAAAACGCATTTAAAGGAAATTTCTATCGTGTCCACGTACCATGATCTCGATACCTAAAATCGTAGGTTCAACCTTACTCGGAGATTTACTTCTCAAGTGCGTTCGAATAAAAAGCAATGAAACGTTTCAACGAAATAAAATGTTTACGATCGTACTGTTCACCTGGAATAATACGAGTTAAAAAAAGAGACGCAAAACGAGTATCAGGGTGAACCGAATAAGAGTTTTATAACCTCTGTTAGAAGATTAGCGTTTACTTGAAGAAAAAAAACAGAAAAGGACATTTATACGATGTGCACGTAAAGGTGTACTCATCAATACGTTAAATCGAAGCTTCAATCCTCCTCGAGGATCCACTTATCATTTATCTAGTGCATTTGTATAAAAAGCAATGAAACGATTGAAGAAAATAAAATGTTGACGATTGTACTGTTATACAAAATAAAATTATTACGAGTGTTTAGTTGTCCTTAAATTGTATACCTTGTAAGGGACGCAGGAAACGAGTATTAGATCGAATGGGGTAAGATGTTAGAACCCCGGGGGTTGCGAAAGAGGTTGAAATTCTGGTGAGAGTGAGCACAGCGTGAGCACAACGTTCAGAGAGTCAAGAGAGGACTTTGGAACGACGTCAGTGGCACGTGATACCAGAGGCTGGCCACGGGCCAAAACTAATTACATCATCGAGAGCCTCACTTACCGCACTATATTATGGAACGGGGTACCGTAGATAGCTTCTACTATACTCTAGGTACTTTCAGTACTGTTTTATGTATAACGCTATATACGCCTTATCCACATATCCCTTGGACCAGCTTAGGATATTCCCCGTTCTGGTGAATGTACGATGGTACGAAATGTAGAAAGATTTCTATGACAAATTAAAGGTTAAAGTACAATAAACAATATGAATGGTTATTATAAAATTTTATTTTATAAATGCAATTGTATTTTTTGATAATTTGCGTATTTATGATTTTGATAGATTCTTTAAAAAATATTTCTACAATTTTCATGGTACGAATTAATTTGCGCGGTAGGGAATAATTTGTTACATTTTCAAAAACGCGATATTTGCTATTTTTAACTCATAATTCTCTCGTCATAATCCGTCATTACACTTATCTACAGATTACATTTTGATTGTTTGTTATTTCAGTTTGCATCAACGGCGAAACATTACTTGATTATTTCAAAATTACATAAAGTCTGTAATAATGGAGGAATTTCAGTGATTATTGCACCAAAACAGGGACCGAGGTGTCCTACTTGTGTGTCAAAACTGAGTACGATCAGTCAAGGCGAGAGATACACACACACACACACACGAGCGCGCGCGCGAGCGCAATGATTGGGATAATATTTCAACCAGAATATCCAAATAATAATAATATTTTTAATGTTGCTGTTGTTTCTTCATTCAAAATGATCATTAATGTACTTATTTCAGTTGTAAAAATCACTCTACGATAATTCCAAGTTAAAAATGGTTATTATGCTGAGTCCAAAGCATCGATAGGACGTCTGAGGTAAACGCAAACCGCTCGGTTATCCTGACATCTCTGGCACAGAAGAGGCTACTGGATGGGACGAGGAAGATGGAAATAGAAGGAAATCTCGATAGGACGAGGAGGATGAAGACGAGTAGCAGGGTAGGGTTAGGAAGGAACGTCGGCACGTGCGGACGGGATAGGTGTGGCCCATTCAACGCGTTCCTTTCCGTCGAAATTCCGTGTTTGCGGAGTATGGTGTCGGTGCTGGTCCGGTGGTTCGCTCGTGCCGAATCGGTTCCAAGTATGCAGCACCTTCTCCCGCAACCGCCGAGGCAGCACCACCAACTGCGAGAAAGAGAGAGAGAGAGAGAGAGAGAGAGAGAGAGAGAGAGAGAGAGAGAGAGAGAGAGAGAGAGAGAGAGAGAGAGAGAAAGAGAAACCTTCATCGGGAGGGCTTGCAGGACAATGTAAATTTACGAGGTGGCGGTAGACACAGGGACAAACCGCATAATTCACTTCTCCGCTTGGCATCGTCGCTACCGCCGGTTCGCCAAGGGGTGTAACCTGGAGTCCGGGCCTAGCATACGTGTACCTTGTCTCTACCCCCCATGTGCCAATGTGTACGTGTATGACGTATCTGTATTCATATACAAGCTTACATATGTTCAGGACAGTATGCGGTGGAAATACAATCGGAGGTGGTTCGATACAATCGTATGTATATATATATATATATATTGGACTAAGGTAAGCAGTACAGACGGTGGACATTCGACTGAGATAGGATTCTTCAATGATTGACTTGTAAATTGAATTAGAATAGGAAGCGTCGAAAAAAAGGCTCACTTTATCGTTTACTTTATAAAAAGCAGTTGCTAGTGGAGTGTATTAGAACAAAAAGGGTTGAAAGGATTCCAACAATGAGTGATTGAGATCCCGATAAGCCAATCATCGTGTCCTTTGCTATTTAAAACACACACACACACACACACACACACACACACACACACACACACACACACACACACACACACACACACACACACACACACACACACACACACACACACACACACACACACACACACACACACACACACACACACATATATTCATATACAAGTTGGGACCTAGTAAGAGAGCTCACTCGGTCCCAATTTATGACCGTATTTAAACACACATCTGCGCGAGAAGTCGTGAACGACGTCGACGTCTCCGACGACGTTTGTCGAGTGTCTCCCAACGTCGACGTTGACATCAACGTAACACAGAGTCGTACTAGTTCGGGGGTGTTTCGTGCTGGCGTACGCTGTGCGTTCGGTGAAGGCGAAACTAAAGTCGGATGGTATTGCCACGCCACGTTGTTGCTGCTGCTGCTGCTGCTGCTGCTAACATACCTCGACGTCAACCCCGACGTAAACGGGTAGAACCTGCAGACGCGACCAGCCACGCGTCAACCAGATTTATCGCCGTTTCGCAAACAGTTTGAACTCGGGAGGGCCTCGACTCCTCTCGTCTCTCGCTCACGTTTCTCGCTGTTCTGCACACTGCAGCTCCATCCTGTCATCGGGCAACCGCAAAACCGAGCGAGACTTTACCGCTGGTTTTCACGTGTAGCGATACAGCAACCACCAACCAAGAAAGTAGCAAAATATTTTGTTGGTTTTGCACTACACTTTTCTTCGATCTACGACATTTTTTATATCAGAACGACACGATTCACGATTACCAACATGTACAGATTCTCGATGAGTGGCAGAAGTTAACAACTTTTTTTTTTCTTAAATGTCGCAATATTGTCATATTCGGATAGAAAAAGTTGGATTTCAGGCGTAGATTTTTACAATTTCTGGCTATGCAATAACTTTTTCTTAAGTTCTATAGGACACATTCAGTATTTCAACTACTACTTCATTAACTGAGAATATTTACTGGAACTATACAGAATCATTGATTCTATTATTGCTTCTCGTTTCTTTAATGGCTACTGAACCTTCTTATATAGAAACATGCCAAGCGAGATGAAAGATACGAAATGTAAAGACGATTCTTTGTACTCCCACAATAGATACTATTAAAAAATGAATACAATTGTGTAATGTATAGAGGGAAGAAGGAATAAGACTGAATACGCGACAGAAAAGCTTCGGGCAAAACAGTACACCGACGATAAAAATATTAGCAATGGTCTATATAGTCATTGTCGCAATCGTGGGATACTCCAGTGATTTTCTCATTCGTATCTATGTCATTATTCTGTGTGTGGAAATATGCGATTGACCGACAATAGCGTTTCATCTATAATATGAGAAAATCCCTGGATTATCAGAATATCCGTCAATTGTTACACTGAGTATAGGAACCATTTTCGTATATTGTTCACTCCGTGTAATGAGGAACGTAGACGTGGTCAATGGACCCGTAAGCCAACGACCAACGGTGCGAGCCAGACGAATAATGAAGGGGTAGTGAGATGTACGTCAGAATTAAGGAAGACGAGGCGAGGTACTCGCCCGCTATTTTACAGATACATGTTGTAATGAGGATACAGAGAACCAACGAGTAAAACGGGTTGAGCTTTTGTTACGCAGCTGAAGCTGTGTACTAAGTGAGGTCCACCACGTGCAGTATTGAAGTAAAATGCGAAAAAAGCAGAAAGCCTAATGGTTGGAGGAAAGACTCGAGTAGCCAAAGAGCAGCAGCTCAACCCTAGCTCGAGTTTTCATTCGCCTCGTTACGGTGAAACTCCGGGAATGGACAATGCTCGCCGCTCGTCCAAACAGTCCAAGCAGTGCACTTCACTGCTCGAAAGAGATCTTCTCTTGGTTCTCATCTCACGAGCCCACTTCCATCCTACTGAGCATTGCGTTGCTGCTAAGATTTCCTTGGTTTCAACAAACCGACTGTCATAAAGAGCGCACTCGTTGTGCTACGGAGCAAGCTCGAAAGAGCATGACCTATCCCTCATCACTGGAAAACCACGGATGATAAAACCTCTCGCGAACTGCGCGATGAAAGACCGACTCGAGCGCTTGTTGGATTCGTTGATGAGTTCCAACACACGTCTACTGTCAACGGGTGTCGTGAACCCAGCTGCGCCTACTAACGATGGGACAGAGAATTGAAATGGGATGTTGGGAACTAGGATCTGGTTTTGATGAAAGAACCCCCCTGCAGAGTTTTACTCTATTTAAACTACCATTGAAAACCGGCATTTACAACAGCGCGAATCTCTTTTTTTCAATTGTGTTTCAGGCAAACCCGGGGAAACGCAATACCGTTTCCGACAGAATGAGTAATCGCCGCGGGATTGTTGCTCCTGTAGAACTAGAGCTGGGTATGAATTTCCGTAAACGCATGAAATTCTACCGGGCTGTTCAAGACCGAAGGCGAATTCTCCACTGTATGGTTTGCATTTGCTACTATTACTCAGTTAAAACAAGTGGCTCCAGGGAGTGTAGATTGCCGGAGGCATACGCTAGTCCGGGTCACAGGATGCGTATACATGCGTTTATGACTCTCATTTATGCGACTGTCTGTTGGAAACTATATTCCAACGATTGCTGTAAGCCCGCAAAGCACATGAAACACAGGAGATGTTTCGGTATCCATTGCTATGACTTTAAGAATATCTATTTGTATTCATGCCGACCAAATTGGCCTAAAAGGATAAGGAAGATGCAGTTTACAGAAAGAACGAAAAGTATTTCACACAAGTGTGGCTGTCAACTTAAGTATTCATCATTTTTACTACTTTCGGTCAAATTTAGTGGATTATTTGCAATCCGTTTCACTTATCCCAATTTCTCTCGATTAATCTAACAATGTAGATAAAAACTATTTTCTAAAAAGAAAACTGACCACGCTATGTTCAATTTTCTTCGTGGTTGCCACGTCGATAAGAACGTTCAATAGAGAGCGTTGATCAAGTCAGAGAAGATAAATGTGACGGAATAAATCAATTCCATTTATCGTAGGTTCGTTCAAGTCTATAACATTAATTCGATGATTAATGAAATATGTCGATGACTTGTTTTCCTGGGATCAAACAAAACGTCCAAACCGGAGATGTCGAATTGGTCTTCATTAATTCGTTATTATTCACGGGTGAATTACGATAACTCATTTCTCCTCTAGAGCTCCATTGCATATTCTCCCGGAATCTCGCACTTCGTTTAACAGCGACGGGTTCGATTCATATTCCTCTTTCCCTTCGCTTCAGAACGTTTACCGAACACGGATCGAAGTAACACGGCGTCGGCCGGGTCAACGTTTCGATTCCATGCAAATTGGATTCAATATTTTACCAGTTAAAGATAGATTTTATGTATATAAGTAAACACGCACGATCATCCCAACACCGTGATTTTAGAACACTCGATTCTGAACTTCCATCGTTTCATCCATCGAATTTTTAATTTACTCGATAAATCGCTAATCGACCTAATGACGCAACGCTGTTATGAATGGAATAATTCAAGAGATTACATTCCCTTCACCTTTTAACTAGACCGTCTCTGCACGTTATACCATATTGTTGGAGTTTGATTCAGTTATTTATCGTTCTGAAACACACGTGCTGAATAAAAAATTCAATTATATCCGTAGCTCAATCTATTCCCCATTACTTCAGTGAATTACAACGCTGTTCGGCACAATTTTTATCCGTATAATCACACACAAACTGGATGTTAAATATTGTCCTTCGGTTGTCGGATAACGTCCATTGAAATAAAGTTGCAAAATTGATGCGGACGAGCCGATGTCGTGACACGCAACACGTACGCTTTTGCTCGATTGCAATTAGACTCAGTTATACGAAACAGAAACCAGTTATTAACGTATTATATCGTTTATCTTTTAAAAGTCACAAGACCGCCAGTCGCTAGACGTAATCGCTCATCCAGGTATAAACCTCGGCGAACATATATCAACGCATCAACTTATTCGGTGGATTTTTGTAACATTTGATGACAATTTTTACTAATTTCCTTGGTCAATTACGAGATCAATAGGGAAATGAAACGAAAATTTTATTTTTATATAACAAGTTTTTATATTCAAATTGTAAAATGTAGTCTAGGCTTTAGTAACATCTTAAAGTTTCCAATGTATGGGGTTTTCAACCTTTTACATACCTTCCACCCCCACACCTACATCAGCTGCAGCCGATGTCCCCACTTTATCAGCCGGGGGCTAGTGAAAATGCAGAAAATCTGGTGCCGATACAACCAGTGCCTACCAAAAACCATCCAGGAAACTAACCAAAGTCGAACACGACCATCCACTCATCACCGAGAGTGTTGGGCATGGATTTATTAATGGTGGAGATCGAATCGCCGGGATTATAGAGCAATACGTGAAACGATTGTTTCGTTGGTGTTGAACGGAAATCGAATCTGGGTCCGCAAATGATAAACAATAATAATGGTTATTACTATGATTGTTATTATTAGAATATTTGAGAATAATTATCATAATAATTAGAATATATTTGAATAATAATAAAGTGAAATATATTCTGAACAATGATCCCGGAAGGAACACAAATGAGATTAATTTGTGCGTATACACGTTTCGGTCAACGCATTATTGCATTCTGATCATTTTCTTCCTCGTTAAATTACACGTACATCCCTATAGCTGTTGTAGTTTTCATGTGAAAACACGTGTGTCAAATTGATGTAACATATCAGGTT
>CAWWDW010000062.1:0-12063 GCA_963942595.1 Cylloceria caligata | reverse complement strand
AGTAATGAACGATTTGCGCGTAATCGTGTCGAGACGATGTGCGTGCGCCAGTAATCTACCTGCGTCAGCTAGACACTCTAACAGCTGGTATTCATCGATACCTTCTTCTTTTGGGCTCAAAATTAGAGAAACTCCCGTGCCTAATGCAGCCATGGCCGTACCACGAATATTCTGGGCATTCGTCAGATATTTGTCTCTCTTAATGGCAGTTTCAAATAGAGACGCAGCCACCTCCGGATTTAATGTTGGGGCTTCTAAATAACAATTACCGGTTCGAGCATATTTTGATAATATTTTTTCCTGCTCGTCTTTCTTGAGGCCACTAGCAATCCATTTTTCCCAATTTTCTGCTAAATTTGGATTTAGCTGCAATTCTGGCGCGTCAGTTTTTGTATCGACACCCAATATTCGTAATGTCTCCTCGTCAAAAACCTGAACTGGCTCTTCCGGAGACTCTGAAGTAGGGGGAATATTCTCGTTTTTCTTTGATGAAGAATCTGAAAATATTTTAATCTGTGATAGACTCTACGAGAGTACCAATCACATTATGGGTGACTCAAGTTAGCTGCAGAATGCAGTTCTATCTTCGAACGCTTTAAAACGCCGAGATTAGTGTTAAAACATACTTCTATTGTTCGACTTAAGATAGTACTCTGCGAGACTACCTTCGAACGGACTGAGCCGCCAAGTCTATGGCCATGATAATTATTTGTGTGTGTGAACTGTAATCACAAACGACTCAAGGAAGAACTCTGTGAGTCTTCCTTCGTACGGACAAAACCGCCGAGTCTGAGGCCAGAAGGGTCTCGGAACGCAATCTGTCGCTCGAGCCTCTCTCTCGCTTTTTTTTTTTTTTTTTTGGTTATGTTCGACCTAAGACAAATCTACAAGAGTGTCTTTGTACGGCAAGTCGCCAGGTCTGAGGGTTCCATAAATGAATATTGAAAACTACCTCGAATATCCGATGACACACCCTGAAGGGGGATGTGCGCGGCTTTGTCCGTGAGCTCGATGACGCCCGAGCGCTCGTCCTCGTGTGTCAATTTTTCCGAGTCCGATTCCGAGGAACTATCGGGCATAGCATCGACTATCTTCTTCAGTTTTTTGAAGAATTTCTGGCTCTTGTCATCCTTACTTCTCTTCCTTTTGTGTTTTCCCATGATTTTCCCCAATTAAAACACTTACTATAGCTCTAAACGTGCGACACCTTCACGCACGAAAAACGTTATGACTTGGTATAGAGGAAACAAACGCGGCGCCAGACTTCCGGGGCGGCTTTTGTTTTTGAATTAAGCTCTGAATTTTCGTGACACCAACGTGTGAAAGTAGACGGTACTACGATGTAATCATCTCGAACGAGACTCGTAATATAATCTTACTTGACGTCTGAGAACTAGAGCTTCTTCGAAGACTGGACGAAACAAAAGCTAATTCTTTTAAGAAAATGAGACACACCGGTAAACGATCCCTCATCTTTCAGACCACTTTGTCTATTATACACGATGGATAAATGCTTAGAGAGTCTTATAATGGAAAGGTTAAATAAATACCTTACAAACGAAAATTCTCTGTCTCAAAGGCAATATCGCTTTCGAACGGACGATCCACTATAGACGCGATAATTGTATTGTAGAAATTGCTAAGAAAACCAAGGACGGAATTAACGGCAGAAAAGGGTTCTGTGCACTCGTAACCATAGGCATCCGAAATGTCTTCTGTTACATTCTGGATATTATTATTTTCGGAACGGGGGTCGCCTCGAAGAATAATATATTATTTTCTCCATTTTTAAGGGAAATACGTCGCTCAGGGATTAGAGTTGGGCTGGTTATTGGGGTTTAATCAAATAAATTTTGACACAGGCGTTATTAAACAAGATAAACATCAAAATATATTAAAACAGTGGAAAAACATTGTTTTATAGGTTCGCGATAGTTTGTCGACAAGATTTTAGCAATATCATTGGTTTTAATTCACGGCGTTTTGCACGCGAACTGTTAAAATTATTTACGTCGGAAAATTTAGAGTCTCGCGGTTGACTACTTCAAATGATATTATTAATTAATTATCACGAGGTCCGACCGTTTCATTTGCCCACAGAGTATGACCAATAACCTTGTTGTTATTGGTCGACCACGACGGTCAACCCCCGGAGATGAACTAAATAAACAATGAGAATAGCAGTTCTCAATGCATAGCGCAAGAATATAGTGGAAAGTTAGCGAGTGATTAGCGGGGTGTAGCACGTCACCAAGCTGTTCGGCGTCCCACTGGTCAGAGTGAGACTGCTGGCCTAAGCAAAAGGTGAATACCCAGCAGTGATAAGCACTACCGGGTCGCACGAGAACAGATTCACGTAAGCAAAAATGTTATAATTCATTTTCAACAATTTAAATGCACAAAAAAATAAAATTCATAATGGCTAGGGACATAACACCTTCAACTCGGTAACTTGTCGAGATATCATTACCAGGTGTACAAGTATGAAATTCGGATTTTTTTTCTAAAAAAAATGTTCAATTCCGAAGAATGATAAAAAGTGCTTTATTCAAAGTATGCTCCATCGCTTGTTATACATTTTTCCCATCTTTCGGGCAATTTGTAAATACCACGCCAGTAAAAATCTTCCCCTTTTGCTGCGAACCATTCATCGAGCCATTTTTTAACATCTTCGTACGAACTAAAGCGCTGCTCAGCAAGTGCGCGACCCATCGATGCAAACAAGTGGTAATTGAAAGGAGCCAAGTCTGGTAAGTAGGCCGCATGGGGTAGAACTTCCCAGCTGAGTGCTTCTAACGTGTCGCGAACCGGTTTTGCCGTATGTGATGGAGTATTGTCGGGAAGAAAAATGATTTTGTGTTGCCTCCTGCAGTATGCTGGCCTTTCTTTAAGCAGCGAACGGTTAAAATCGGTCAATTGTTGTTGGTAACGTTTAATATTAACCGTTTCCCTAGATTTTAACAGCTCATAATAGACCACGCTCCTCTGGTCCCACCAAACACAGAGCATCGTCTTTCTGCCAAAGCGATTCGGTCTTGCGGTCGATGTGGATGGTGCGCCTGGGTCTATCCATCATTTTTTACGCTTAGGATTCTCAAAATAAATCCGCTTTTAATCCCCTGTAACTAAAAGATGGAAAGACAACTTCCTTTTGTACCGAGCGAGGGAAATGGCACATGTGTTTTTGCGCTTTTCCATTTGCCTGTTGTTCAACTCATGTGGTACCCATCTACCGGTTTTCTGAATCTTTCTCATCTCTCGTAGCCGATTGGAAACAGCTTGTTGACTAACGCCCAATTGCTCGGCGAGTTGTTTTTGTATTTGCGAATCATCTTCGTCCAAGAATGCTTGCAATTCCACATCTGCCACATCGAAGTCACCACTTTTGAAACGCCGAAACCATCGTTCACATGTATCTTGCGATGGAGCATATTCACCATAAGCTTCTCGAAGTAATCGGTATGATTCAGCAGCAGTTTTTTTCAATTGGAAACAAAAAATTAATGTTGCCCGCGAATACTCTTTGTTCGGTATAAATTTCGACATATTGAACACGACAACAACACTATGCACACACTTTTCCGATTTATCACTCGTGCCCGTCTGACACTTGTTGATGACACAACAAAATAGCGCAGTGTCAAATCTTCATAGCACAAACTGCATTCGTGGGCCATCTATTGTCTAAAATCGCATTTCATACTTGTACACCTGATATATCTACTGTAAAGCAGAAAGTACCGGAGCACCTCTTGAGATTAATCGACGATTATCCCAGAGATAAAATAATTATTTCCAAGAAGACGACGTCAGGATCGAAGAAAAAATAACGTGCAGAGTTCCGCAAGGTTCCAAAATCGGCTCATTGCTCTGGAACGCCATGTACGATGACTTCCTGGAGATGAAACTAGCGGACAACACGAAAATTGTCGAATTCGCGGACGATGATATTATAGTAAGTACAGCGAACACAACACGGAAAATCGAGGTAATAGTAAACGATAGCCTTGAGAGATCGAAACGATGGTTGGATTCAAGAAGTCTCCAAATGGCTGTGGAGAAGGCGGAAGCAGTGCTAATCACCGACAAACGGGGATTCACCTATCCGATAATAAGCATCGGGGGCAGGATCATCGAATGGAAAACTTCGATGACCTACCTTGGAATAGAGCTGGACCATAAACTTAATTTTGGTCCTCATATAACAATTGAAGTTAAAAAGGCTGCAAAGTCGGGGGCGAACCTCTCACGGCTAATGCCAAATATTGCAGGTTCAAAAGAAGCAAAGAGAAGAGTGGACCTTCAAGTATAGTCCACTCGAAGATACTGTATACAGATCCAGTGTAGGGTGAATTAATTAGAATTAGACAACAAGACAATCGCTTGGATCCATCCAGAGACGTAGTGCTCTAAGGATTACGTGCGCGTATCGAACGGTCTCAGAAAGTGCGGTGCTTGTCCTTGCAAGTACTCCACCTAATGACCTTCTAGCCTATGAAAGACAAGAAGTGTGTCGAAGACTTGAAGATATTGACCAACCACTTAACAAACATCAAAGAGCCAAAGCTGAAAAATGGGTTAAACATAGCGCAAGAAAAACGCTGATCGAAAAATGGTAGGAGCGTTGGATCAACGAAAAAACCTGGCGTGGATGCACCGTCTTTCAAGGCGGTTGAAGAAAATGGGTAGAACGGGCGCACGAATACATAAATTACATTCTCCCTCAAGAGATAACGGAAGAACGGTAGCTTTAATGTATACCTAAAATGATTCTATGTAACGAACATCGCGAAGTGCAGTTTCTGTGAAAACTGGAATGACGACGCGGAACTCATTCCATTTTACTGTTTAAAGTAGAACACAGAAATACAGAGATAGGTATAAAATTCAGGAGTTGAGACTACACTAGGAAATGTATTGAATAAATGATCCAAAAAGACGGCAAGTGGAAAGCAGTTAAACTTTTTGCGGCTACGATTATCAAAAACGAAGGAAAGTGGCGATAACCAAGGCATACATACATACATACATACATACATACATACATACATACATACATACATACATACATACATACATACATACATACATACATACATACATACATGCATACATGCATACATGCATACATGCATACATACATACATGCATACATACATACATGCATACATACATACATACATACATACATACATACATACATACATACATACATACATACATACATACATACATACATACATACATACATACATACATACATACATACATACATACATACATACATACATACATACATACACACACACACACACACACACACACACACACACACACACACACACACACACACACACACACACACACACACACACACACACACACACACACACACACACACACATACATACACACACACACACACACACACACATACATACATACATACATACATACATACATACATACATACATACATACATACATACATACATACATACATACATACATACATACATACATACATACATACATACATACATACATACATACATACATACATACATACATACATACATACATACATACATACATACATACATACATACATACATACATGTATTTTTTACCGGGGTAGCCTCAGAAACAGAGAGTTACGCCTGGAGTTCCCATATCGTATAAGGTGGTACCCAATCAAAACCCAAACGAACTTATTTCGAATCATAAAATAAAATACAGTGCACTAACATTACGTATTTAATTTATATAGTATGTAGTATATGGTATACATTGTATCTTCTATATGATACATATAGTAGAAAGACTACTCACTCACTGATTCACCCACTCACTCACTCACTCACTCATTCACTCACTCACTCACGCACTCATTCGCTCACTCAAAGATTTACCCACTCATTCACTCACTCATTCATTCACTCACTCACTCACTCACTCACTCACTCACTCACTCACGCACTCATTCACTCACTCACTCATTCACTCACTCATTCTCTCACTCATTCACTCACTCACTCATTCTCTCACTCATTCACTCACTCATTCATTCGCTCACTTACTCACTCACTCACTCATTCATTCACTCACTCACTCATTTATTACAAAATCTCAGAAACCATAAAGCTTGCGAACTTAAAATTTGGTATGTGGGTTCCTTATACGACGCAAGCACGCATTAATAACGGATTTTTCAAAATTCGAACCTTAAAGGGCTAAAATGGGGTGTAAGGTTTGAATAGAAAACATGTTTTTTGGCTATATTAACTTCAAACTTGGCATAAATACTCTACGATAAAAATAATTGAACATGTTTTTAACAATTTACAGAAATTCAATCCTGATTTACTTGAAAATGATCACAAAAACTCTGAAATAAAAATAATAAAACACGTATTTCAGCATCTCCAAAACTCAACTCATAAGTGGTTGCGAGGTGACGAGGTATAAAACCGGACGATGCATCAGCAGCTCTGAGAGAGCCTGGCGCAGTCTCCTTTTCCCTATCCACGAAAGGTTTCCTCCTGTTATGTATCCTGCCGTTCATCTCGAAAACGGCCAGAGAGTTTATATTACACAGGAAAATGTTGTTGAAAGGATGAATAACCCTCAGAAAACAACACTTATGGCTTTTTTGAGATGTGCAAAGTCGATACCTTTGCAAGGACACATTTATTTTGCGAAGTTCCGACTTACTACGTATGGAAAGACAACCAGTTATGTAGGAAAAAATAAGGAAATGCAGTAACATGTTATTCGGGTGTAAAGATCAGGGTTTGGGTAGGGTTTACACGGTCCATCCCGACAATACTGAATGCTACGACCTGCGCCTCCTTTTGAATGAGATGCGTGGTCCGATGTCATTTACTGTACTAAAGCAACTACAACTACAACTACAACCACAACCACAACCACAACCACAACCACAACCACAACCACAACCACAACCACAACCACAACCACAACCACAACCACAACCACAACCACAACCACAACCACAACCACAACCACAACCACAACCACAACCACAACCACAACTACAACTACAACTACAACTACAACTACAACTACAACTACAACTACAACTACAACTACAACTACAACTACAACTACAACTACAACTACAACTACAACTACAACTACAACTACAACTACAACTACAACTACAACTACAACTACAACTACAACTACAACTACAACTACAACTACAACTACAACTACAACTACAACTACAACTACAACTACAACTACAACTACAACTACAACTACAACTACAACTACAACTACAACTACAACTACAACTACAACTACAACTACAACTACAACTACAACTACAACTACAACTACAACTACAACTACAACTGCAACTGCAACTGCAACTGCAACTGCAACTGCAACTGCAACTGCAACTACAACTACAACCACAACCACAACCACAACCACAACCACAACCACAACCACAACCACAACCACAACCACAACCACAACCACAACCACAACCACAACCACAACCACAACCACAACCACAACCACAACCACAACCACAACCACAACCACAACCACAACCACAACCACAACCACAACCACAACCACAACCACAACCACAACCACAACCACAACCACAACCACAACCACAACCACAACCACAACCACAACCACAACCACAACCACAACTACAACTACAACTACAACTACAACTACAACTACAACTACAACTACAACTACAACTACAACTACAACTACAACTACAACTACAACTACAACTACAACTACAACTACAACTACAACTACAACTACAACTACAACTACAACTACAACTACAACTACAACTACAACTACAACTACAACTACAACTACAACTACAACTACAACTACAACTACAACTACAACTACAACTACAACTACAACTACAACTACAACTACAACTACAACTACAACTACAACTACAACTACAACTACAACTACAACTGCAACTGCAACTGCAACTGCAACTGCAACTGCAACTGCAACTGCAACTGCAACTGCAACTACAACTACAACCACAACCACAACCACAACCACAACCACAACCACAACCACAACCACAACCACAACCACAACCACAACCACAACCACAACCACAACCACAACCACAACCACAACCACAACCACAACCACAACCACAACCACAACCACAACCACAACCACAACCACAACCACAACCACAACCACAACCACAACCACAACCACAACCACAACCACAACCACAACCACAACCACAACCACAACCACAACCACAACCACAACCACAACCACAACCACAACCACAACCACAACTACAACTACAACTACAACTACAACTACAACTACAACTACAACTACAACTACAACTACAACTACAACTACAACTACAACTACAACTACAACTACAACTACAACTACAACTACAACTACAACTACAACTACAACTACAACTACAACTACAACTACAACTACAACTACAACTACAACTACAACTACAACTACAACTACAACTACAACTACAACTACAACTACAACTACAACTACAACTACAACTACAACTACAACTACAACTACAACTACAACTACAACTACAACTACAACTACAACTACAACTACAACTACAGCTACAACTACAACTACAACTACAACTACAACTACAACTACAACTACTACTACAACTACTACTACTACTACTACGCCTGCGGCGGGCGTAGTCCATCTGTCATTTTAGGCGGTGTGCAGAGCACTTAGCTTGCTAGAGGATGATGCACACTGGGACTGCACTCTGGAAGCAGCATCCATCTCTGACTCTCCTCATAAAATACGTGAAATGTGTCATCATGTTTTTTTGCCAAGTTGGAGATCCAACAAAATTGTGGGAGTAATACCGAGACAGTCTTGCGGAAGATATTAGATTGCAAATGGAGACAGTGCGGAGACGTAAAACTAGGTGAAACAATATCAAGGATATTGTTTACAACCAATGTCTTATCCTTCTTCAGGATATTGTCACATCAATGTCGGGTAAAACATTCATACAGTTCGAACTTCCAAAACCTTCACGAGAGCAATGAGTCATTATTGGTAACCGTTAGCACCTGAGTGAACTGTTTTACGATACTGTTCAGCGGACCGCAGTAGTTGCTGTAAATGTTCCAAAATTAAATCAAGAATAGAGAACAACCTACGATGAAATCATGCATGGTATTACTTATGATCATAGGCAGTTGTTCTTTCCTGACACTCCTGATGGCACTGGTAAAACGTTCTTGATTAATCTGTTGCTGGCCACAATTAGGGATGGAAGGAATATCGCTGTTGCCGTTGCTTCCTCAGGTATTGCAGCTACCTTGATTGGAAGAGGGAAGACGGCTCGCTCTGCCTTCAAGTTACCTCTCAATCTGAATCATTCTGAGTTTACACTTTGTATCATTTCTCAGCAGAGTGACATGGCTTAGGTACTTCGAGAAGTAAAAATTATGATGTGGGATGAGTGTACCATGGCTCTCAAGAGAGGTATGGAGGCTCTAAGTAGGACCTTCCAGGACATTAGGAGTTGCAACCAACGTATGGGTGGAGTTACAGTGCTTTTAGCTGGTAACTTCAGACAGACCTTGCCTGCTGTGCCACGAGGGACACGTTCAGATGAAGTTGAGACCTGACTCAAGTCATCCATTTTATGGCCTGATGTCGAAGTCCTGTCCTTGATAGGTAACATGTGTGTCCACCTTCAATGTGACTTGAGGGAAAAGGAATTTTCTAATTTATTACTTGGTATTCGCGATGGAAAGATCTTGGAAGAGGAGGGAAGAAAAAATATTCCGAGTAACCTTTGCGATCTTATGGGAATTCTGATCAGCATGACAGACAGAATATACCCTAACATTTATGAGGCTGGAGTGGATTGCGCTTTATGGTTGAAGAAAAGAGCTGTTCTTACTCCAACAAATGACTCAGCCAACAGCATCAACAACATTCTGTTGGAGAAGCTGCCGACTCTGAATTGAGGTCAAGAATGCTGTATATTACCCTGCAGAGTTCTTGCACACTCTCAACCCACCAGGAAGGAGAGTACCTCACGTCCTCTACCTCAAGGTTGGTGCGCCAATCATGCTGTTGCGCAATCTAAACCCTCCGAAACTGCAATAGCACAGGGCTCCATGTGAAGACTCCGTACAAACACGTAATCGAAGCCAAAACTTTCACAGACATCAATCAGCAACAAACCATCTCCGTCCCCCGAATATCTGGGATTCCATCAGTTTGTCATTTTGAGTTCAAACGTCTGTAGTTTCCCGTTAAAGTTTGCTACGCCATGACCATCGAATAAGGCACAGGGACAAAGTTTGAAAGTGGCTAGTGTGGATCTGAGGCGTGACTGTTTTTCCCATGGCCAGTTGTATATGGCGTGCTCCAGCGTTAGTTCACCTGACAGCCTGGTCATCCTCCAACCAGAAAGAAAAACAAGGAATGATTATTACAGGGAGGTTTTGAAAAATTAATATTAGGAATGGAAAGGAATTGAATTATAGTTACTTATCAATGTCTTCAAGCAAGGGGAAGGGCATATTTTCTGAAGGGAATATAATCTGCATATTTCGTTAGATATTCCCGAAAAACTGCGGATTCGTCAAAAAAATCAACTTTGATCATCTTGCGGCACGTGTTATTTTCATCTTTTCACGAAAAAAAAAAATTATCTACAGTATACAGGATATATAATATTACACATACAATATACATATACCCTATATAGTAAAAAAACAGAACTATCAATCTTCTCTGTTAATTGGCAAAGTCTACGTGCTCACTTTCGAGATCTCGAATCTGAGTGCATTGCGAAATTATCAAATCTTTTGGTTCTTTCTGAGACTTGGATGGACAATAATGCTCCTCTGCATATTCCTAATTTCGATCTTGTCGTTAAATATCAGCGTGCCACAAACAGATCAGGTGGCGTCGCTATTTACGAGTATCACAATGCAAATGACACACCACATATTATTTCGCCTCGAATGGATATTTGGTCATCAATGTGATTCGTTGGACGTACATCTATCAGCTATTGGGAAGTTGTTTGCTTGTCAAAGCAGCTTTAAAAATGGACAAGTTGTTATAATGGTTATCGAGTACACTACGCAGGTTTCGAAAATCCGGAAAAAAAATTACGATGCAATGGCAATGATTTTGAGTGGTGATTTCATCGTTAATTTTGCGTCAAATAAGTCACAGCCTCTTATTACATTTTTATAAAATATATTTATTCTCCAAATGAAAAAAAGCTTCAAATTGAAACTAGCAAATTGCTTCTTCAAGATTCCGGACGATGCTCAAAGTCCTCTCCTCTTTTTTGGAAATTTCAAAAAGCCGTAAAATTTGTAATTTTTGTGGAACTTTGATGAAATTTATAAAATTTATAAAATAAAACGCACGTACGCACGCACATACGGCCCTGTGTTCAAAAGTAAGGTGAAAGTTGCACTGTGTTCAAAAAGTAAGGTGAATTTTTAATTTAAACTTCCCGCGTTAACCGAATCAGACAAATGATTTTTTTTTCAAGTTGGTAGGACTGTTAGTGACATCTGTGATAAATTACATGTCAATATCATCATTAGTTTTTAGTTTACGCTTGATTTTGTGAACAAAGAAAAGTAAATTTTGCGATTTTTACGATGTCGAATTTTGTTGAGCAAAGAAGTGCTATTAAATTTTGCTTGCGGAATGAAATTTCGGCCGCTGAAACGTATCGAATATTACAAAAGGCCTTCGGTGATGAGACTATGTCACAGAAAAATGTTTACAAGTGGTACAAATACTTCAAAGAAGTGAGAGAACGTGTTGATGATTTGGAACGCTCTGGAGGACCATCGACGTCAATTAATGAGCAACACATCAAGAAAATCAAGGAATTGGTGCTCGAAAATCGTCGATTAACAATTCGAGACCTTGCCGACATGCTTGCAATATCAATTGGATCAGTGCAAGCAATTTTGAAGGATCATTTGTGCCTCAGAAGAGTCAAATCGCGTTTGGTGCCAAAAT
>CAWWDW010000061.1:0-23238 GCA_963942595.1 Cylloceria caligata | reverse complement strand
TAAAAATGAATTTACTATTATTTATTTAAAAAAAAAACCCTGCAATGTGTAACTTTGTTCGTTGCTTTGTCATGATTTTCCACCTTTTACAATGTGAACCCTTTTTAAAAATCCGATAGCTTCTTGTAGGAAATAAAGTCTATCAAATCCCAACGTGTTTTTGGCTCGTAAATATTGGATGCGTTATCTAACTTTCTTTATAGAAAAAATTTCGTTTTTTATTCATTATTGTCCTTTATTATGACTGCTGATTTGATAATTCAAATTAATTGACAATATATATTAACGCTTAGGTTAATTCTTCGATCGATAGGAACATATGCAATTTTGAAAAAAACGGAGTCAATTTTTGTTACGTCGGCGGGATTCGAACTTAATTTTCTCGATTTTTTAAGCTATTACCTGTACAACGTGCAAACGGATTATCAATAGGCTGTGGTTGATGATTAAACGTTAGTAAATAATACGACAAATATTCAATTAACTGAAATATTGAAAGGAAGGATTCACTAAAATACTAAATTCTAAATAAATTGCAGTCTGGGTGGGGAGAAGAGTGTAAACTTGATTCCGATTGGCTTGAGTCATTGGTCGTAATTAATAAATATAGGAAGAGAACGAACTAGCTAATGTACAAACTAGAACGTAAAGAATCTATTAAAGATTCTTACTGTAGGTTCTAGGTTGGTTAGTTGGTTAGTTACTTAGTCAATAGTTACCTCGTTCGTTTGTTCGTTCGTTCGTTATCTGCCGATATTTTTTACTGTTGGGTCTTACAGGTTTTAGTTATATAGTTATTTAGTTAGTTAGTTAATCATAAGCGGCGGTTAAAATCAACTGAAATATATTCTATCCCATTAAGTTCCAGATCTTTTCGAGGTAACTGAAGTATACCGAATATTTACGCAATAATCAAATTTAATTGTTGAAAATGATTGTTTTACGTTGTACGCTTGAATCTTCAACTTTCCGACAGAAAAGATAAAAAAAATTGCATAAAAATAGTCATATGTCATTCAGCGTTCATCCAGCTTTTTGCAACACTAAAAAAAATATATTAATTGAATATTACATAGCATTCCCTGATGCATGACCCGACAATTGATCTGTCACTTCGTTATATTAAATTACTTGTAATTCTTGGAAGTGCTACTTAATAATATGATTTCGTTTGTTTATTGTTGACGATTAAGAAGCATGTGTTAATAGAAAACGAATTAATTCGCATAATATTTTCTGATATCATTTTCTACGAGAAAATGAAGGATATAAAGGGTGATTTTTTTGAGGTTAGGATTTTCATGCATTAGTATTTGACAGATCACGCGGGATTTCAGACAAGGTGTCAAAGAGAAAGATGCTCAGTATGCTTTGACATTTCATAATGAATAGACTTACTAACGAGCAACGCTTGCAAATAATTGAATTTTATTACAAAAATCAGTGTTCGGTTCGAAAAGTGTTTCGCGATTTACGTCCGATTTATGGTCTACATAATCGACCAAGTGAGCAAACAATTAATGCGATTGTGACCAAGTTTCGCACTCAGTTTACTTTATTGGACATTAAACCAACCACACGAATGCGTACAGTGCGTACAGAAGAGAATATTGCGTCTGTTTCTGAGAGTGTTGCTGAAGACCGTGAAATGTCGATTCGTCGCCGTTCGCAGCAATTGGGTTTGTGTTATTCGACGACATGGAAGATTTTACGCAAAGATCTTGGTGTAAAACCGTATAAAATACAGCTCCTGCAACAACTGAAGCCGAACGATCTGCCACAACGTCGAATTTTCAGTGAATGGGCCCTAGAAAAGTTGGCAGAAAATCCGCTTTTTTATCGACAAATTTTGTTCAGCGATGAGGCTCATTTCTGGTTGAATGGCTACGTAAATAGGCAAAATTGCCGCATTTGGAGTGAAGAGCAACCAGAAGCCGTTCAAGAACTGCCCATGCATCCCGAAAAATGCACTGTTTGGTGTGGTTTGTACGCTGGTGGAATCATTGGACCGTATTTTTTCAAAGATGCTGTTGGACGCAACGTTACGGTGAATGGCGATCGCTATCGTTCGATGCTAACAAACTTTTTGTTGCCAAAAATGGAAGAACTGAACTTAGTTGACATGTGGTTTCAACAAGATGGCGCTACATGCCACACAGCTCGCGATTCTATGGCCATTTTGAGCGAAAACTTCGGAGAACAATTCATCTCAAGAAATGGCCCGGTAAGTTGGCCACCAAGATCATGCGATTTGACGCCTTTAGACTATTTTTTGTGGGGCTACGTCAAGTCTAAAGTCTACAGAAATAAGCCAGCAACTATTCCAGTTTTGGAAGACAACATTTCCGAAGAAATTCGGGCTATTCCGGCCGAAATGCTCGAAAAAGTTGCCCAAAATTGGACTTTCCGAATGGACCACCTAAGACGCAGCCGCGGTCAACATTTAAATGAAATTATCTTCAAAAAGTAAATGTCATGGACCAATCTAACGTTTCAAATAAAGAACCGATGAGATTTTGCAAATTTTATGCGTTTTTTTTAAAAAAAAAGTTCTCAAGCTCTTAAAAAATCACCCTTTATCATCTAAACTACGTATTAATATCGATAGTCGTCCGAATTAAGTAGAAATAGATAGTAAATGAAATTGCTAACGTGATATTACGATATAATAAAAACTTGATAGGTTTTGATTATATTAGATGGAAATTCTATCTCCAAATTAACGTGAACTAGATTAAACTTATAGAAAATGATTGGAGACGATTATTATTTTCATCGTTTTTTTTCAATTTCATCGTATTTTTTAAACAGGGCACCTCTTTGAGGAAGTATGTTAATCGATTTTGGCTTCCTCATAGAGAAAACATAGTAAAAGAAAGAAAATAATGATGTAGCCTTGTGCAAGATTTTATTTTGCAGGCACTAGGTTAATTGCTTAAAATTTGTGAAAGTTATTCGATTAATAATTTTTTTCGAAAAGACAAATTTCATAACGTTCGATACTAATTGTTAATTTAAACCAAACGCAATACCAACCAATCATGGTATTAACTTCACTTACGTAGAAAGTTTCAGTTCGATATCTTAAAATTTATATGAGGTAGGATGTTTATATCGTCTTGTATTTATGAAAAAAACTAAACTGATCAATTTCAGCCCAATACTTTAAGTGAGCTAGAAACAAATGACCGTATGTATGTGTGTGGAATCGCAAACATGTACGCGCGCGCGTATATGTGTGCGCCTTCGGTTGCTTGTATTTGTCCAACCAAAAATGGTTGGAGTAATCGGACTGAAATTTGATAGACAAACGAAGCAGCAAACCGCCTGTGATTATGCTAATTTTTGCCTAAATGTACGCACACATTCATATTTTATCAAATAGTGAATTAAAAAAATTAGTGTGATCGATCTAACTTCCCGAAAATATAGATCATTAAGTATCTGAACAGTTGATAATCAATAGAACAGTATGTTCATCAGCTTCGGGTCGCGTTTTCTTCACTCTTTGTTATCCGGAGATGGTACATAAATGTTTCCACCTCATCATCAGTTCCAGTTTTATATCATCTAACATTATCCCACATTAATCCGTGCGATATATCATTACTCGTTTTTGAAAAAATCGAAAGATGTTCCAATGAGATCAATCCCAATGATAGCGAGGAAAAAAATGTGCGTTACGACTTGGTTAAGGGAACAAAAATATCGACCTCAATAAATTCGATTACACTTTGTTTTGGTTGCGCGGTAGCAGCGAGGTGGAAATAGAAAACCCGAAGAACCTCTTTTTCTTCGTGTTCTTACCGCTCTGTATCGCTGGTGTCTCGATGCGAACCCTTTGCTTCTATTGATACTGTTTCTGCTGCTTCTTCTGAAAAACCATTTTTTTTTCTCGATCTATTGAAATAATAAACTTATAAGATTAACATTAATTAATCGACGTGTCAGCTTTCAACCAGATGGATCGACGAGACTCTCCTTGAAGACGTTCGATCACTCAGCTCTATCCTATATCCGATCAGCTCGACGTTTACAGAATCCTCATAGTCTATGACAGAAGCTCATAAATTCGTCCAAGATGACGAAAATAAATACGATTGGGTGAACTCCTGGAAACTTTTTTATCACCGCCCAACACGAGAGACTTTTATTGTACACGTTGTTCTTATTTATGTATCCTTCGAAATTAATTAATTCCTAAAGACTTTTGTAAGAACTCTCTTTGCTTCTTCATAGAGAAAGCATTATTTTCATATTTTATAGGACATCGAACATGACTTTTCAAATTGGATTGGTACTCGTCGTCATCGTTGTTGTTGTCTGTTTCTCAGTGTATTTAATGTCAGATTGTTCTTACTATTGCAAACTTAATGTTATTTATCCCAGCTGATGTATACAGGTTTATGAACAGCCAGCAAGGTACAACCTTTCATATTGCTATCTCATTAATCTACACCGTTTACTTTTTCTCTGTGAGGAAACCAAGGACGATCGATAACTTACATCCTCGTAGAGGTTGCTTTGTCAACGGTGTAAAATATTGATGGAGTACTTGTCAAGGTTCAAGGACTTTTTTTTTAGTATAATTTACCGTAGAAGCGAGGGTTGTCGTAGTTGGTCAGCGCGGTCGAGTGACAGGCAAGCCTGATTATAGACGGGAAACTACCGAATGGTTAGTTAATCCAGACGCAGGTTCGAGCTCAAGTAGGTAATGCTCGACTCAGGCAGACAACCCGGCGACCAAAGGTCGAGAGCGTCGACGATGGCCGCTATGCTAAAGATAGAGAGGAAAGGCAGAGACTACGATCCGTCTACGACGATCGACGATACTCCTATGCTTTGCCAACTTCAATTTCTTTTATCGCTCTACATTAAGAAAACGTTTCATTAAACATTACAACGATATTTCTATACTCAATTTTTCTAAACGTCCATCAATTATTTTTCCCTATTTCGTCTTGTATAACGCGCAGACTTTGCGACTGATTATTTTGGTTTTTACGACAATCGGGTGTCGTAAAGTGTCCCGTTGCTATAAAATTTCCAGTCGATTAGTCGCTCGTTTTTTCGATGGGAATCACTTAGGGATATTGCGGAATAAAATGGGAGGGGAATTACTGTCATAGTAGTGCGTATATGTTTTGTGGTAAAGTATTAATAATAAATGTATCGTTTCATTTAAAGTACATTTTAATGGAATACCGATAATAAATCGTCGAAATTTATTACTATTTATATTTTCACTAGAAATTATATAATTGCCATTTTTCTATCCATCCATTTTTATTTATTTATTTAATTTCCGATTCACATTAAATTTTACGTTAAATCGAATAAAATGATATTATATTATTTTTTGGGTACGTAAATGTTTTACAACCTGAACATTTTTTAGCGATACATTCATATAATACGTGTAACATATTTTTCCATATATTTATTGTAAATTAATTTTTGTGAGAGTGTACTTGATTAAAATTTTGTATGCATTGTGTTCTTGTGGAATTAAAAGGGCTTACAGTATTAGAATAATTAAAAAAATAATTTCCATCAAAAGTTAATTGAAAATCCCAAATTCTATGTATTAAACATTTATTAATCTGTTTCATTGTTTTCCAGATATATTGGGTTCATGTGAGAAAACCCTCTATTTTCGAAGCGGCAAATTTTGCTTCATAAAAAAATGTTAAAAAAATCACGGACAAACCTAGTTACTAAGATTTTATTGTTCTGATTAAACAACGTTTAATAAATATTTTGGTGTAAGGGGACACTTACGCAACATACATTGTATAAGTGTCATGGAATCTCTCATATTTACCATTCAATATATTTTTGTATTTAACAAAAGATGTTGATAACAAGAACGTGGTATAAATGAAGACGATGCTAATCATGTTCTCAATATTTTTCTCTTACTCCACCGTGAACACCATTCATTCTTAAGATTAATTAAAATTTCTTAAGGTCGGTTGATCTTCCTATTTGACTATATTTTCTCCTGCAACAAAATTTTTTATAGGTATCAGGCAATCTGGTGTTACCCTTTTAAGTTATTGTTTTTAAGGAATCTCTGTACATATAAGAAGGGTGACTAAATTCATGAGTGACTATTAACTGAGAAAGTCCTGGCCATAAGAGATTGCTATAGAATCCCAAGGCATTGATTTTTGTATGGATCCTAGACTCGTGCGTGTATACCGGAAGCACGAACCATTTCACGGGACTTTTAATGCGATCGCGCGGGTATAGTTAATATGTAGCACCAACACTCGCGCACATATGCTACTAATACTGTTGCTGATCCCAGCACAAACGATAAAATATGAAACGCTGTAACTCTCGCTGTGAACGTCTGGCCCATTGTACATAAAGTTATTTCGAACGGCAGCCGGCAAGAGAATCATAGCAGAGAACGGGGTATTTGCGAACACCTAAACATAAGACGAGATTTATCGAATAAATACATTTTTTAATTTGTTAAAACTTCCGACTGAAAAAAATAAATACAACTTTAATTTGAAAAAGTTTTCATTTATAAAAATAAATCTGCAAAGGATGACATCATTTCTCATATCATTTTAGTTAACTAATTAATTGAATTATTATAATTTATTTACTGTTCCTCTACAGTCGGTAGATTTCTTATTCCTCGTTAGCAAACTTTTTAAATCGTGTTTTTAAAAATTCACACCTCCAAAACTAACGATCATAGGTTTCGATATTACTTTACAATTTTTACGTAAAATTCACTCATATTTTGGATAAAAATTGCTAGAACCTAATACAATTCAAAAAATTCAAGGAACCATATTAAAAAAACGAATAATTATTTTAATTAAGGATAAAAAGTTTAATTTTGGATAAAATTTCGATCGTGTACGCAGTCTACTATCCCAGAAAATTAATAGTATCTGATTGTCGATAGTCTCAATTCTGGTAAATAATAAAAATTGAGCATCCGCATAACAACTTTCTTTATCCAGATTTACACGGCATTTCAATTGGGTGTTAATTAGATGCCCAAATAAAAAAAGACAGCTCGTTCCTAACGTTATTATCGGTAGCAAGATATTTTAATGGACAGCCCCCCCACCCCTCCACCCCGCCACCGACCAACTTAATGACTGGGGGCAATATTTTATACGGCTTTCTTCGTCGATATTTCATCCACTTCAATTCCATCTTATCCTCGTATTTCTTTTCAGCCAAAAAACGTATCCTCGAGGGTCTACGAATATGCTCCCTGCACCTATTGCCTCTTGTCAGATCCATTTTAAGAGTCGATAAATATAATATCATACTACGCTTTTTATCGACATTACTTTTCATAGCGAAATAAATGCCTCAGTCTAAGCAGGAGCCTTTACTTTCAACGAAGGATAGGCAGTATTCGAATAAAAAAGGGTTCAAAACGTTTTTCTGTTCTATAATAACTGCAAATAACTCTAAAAATAAGCAATAAAAAATATATAAAAAAGGCGTACATCACGATAATCGATTTTTTCTCTTTGTCATGATGCAGAGACTACAAACGACAACAATTTTGTAAAATCTGTATCGTACAATGTATATAAAACTTAACTGATCTGATAGAGATCATTCATTTAATAGGAAATGCCGTTTCCAAGATATTTTTTTTAAGGTAGTACGACTATTACTTTGGAGTCAAACATGTGTTTGAAACAAATCTAACTGCAACTATTCCGACCTCCTTTCAATATTAGTATCCTTAATTGCGAAGACCTCTCTTATGTCTACTTTCTTCGAAAACATTTACTTTATAAAAAATTAATTAATTCTTAACCGAAGTATGAGACAATCAACGATTATGGAGTCGATGTCAGACGCATGAAGTCCAACACTTCACAATTGACAAAATTTACTTGAAATTAGCACGAAATCACGCTGGGACAAATAGAAATGAAACTATGGATCTAAAATAATAAAAGAAACGGTAGTTTTAGGTATTAAACATATGGTTAGTGGCAAAACCCCATAGATTTGTTCAATATGAGGTTATGTTCAATTTTTTTAACACACCAGCTGTTGACCATTACCTCGATATCTTATGCCGCGACTCGTCATTATCATCGTAAAACTAAGCTTTTTGTTAATTTAGTGTTAAACTAGTACGATTAAATGCATGTTTCATCATTTTTATATGATCTGTTATGACTAATTTTCCCAATGCGAGTTTTTTAAAGTTCAATGTTAGTTGTATTTGTACAAAAAGTTGGTAAATACTGCCTCCGAAACGAGTGAATCCATATACGCAATACTTTATTCTTTTTGAATTGGTCAACTTCCGAATCATATTACGAAAAAACCACACGGTCAATGTTCTTCAAATTTTGGAAATAGTTGCATGAAGATCTTATTTATATCATAATTAAATTTCAAATCTCGAAGTTGGATGCGCGCTGATATCCTTAAAGAAGAAAATTTACGAAATTTAAAGTTCGTACAAAAATGTTACAACCGAAAATATTGGGAATATGCACAAACGCTCAAATACCTGTCTTCTTATTTTCAGAGTACTATTTAACAACAAATTGTTAATATAATCGGTGTGGGTCAAGGGTCAGAAAATATACATTTTAACGGGTATGCTGAAATTTTCATTTACATGTAAATTTTCCTTTTACCCTTCGATCAAACTTTTGTTCTTTAAAGATGATTCTGTTAGTGTGTGAGACCACGAATACTTTCATTGTTATAGCTTGCTTTTGAAAAAAACCAGAGGAAAAATAAATAAATTCAGAGTTTATTGGGAGTTGGATGTTTCTGGGAGGGCGCTCCAGTGCTCAGTACATTACGTATGAATGTATACAAAATCTACAGTCGACCGCCTCGATTTAAGAATCTTCTTCGCGGATACCACATTAGAAAAACACATTTGCAGAAATATTATTATATTATAACGAAAAAAAAATTTAATTCCATCGGGTGAGGGTATCCATTTCGTGAGCTTTTTTTATCATAGCCTGTTGATTGACCCTGAATTTTTTTTTCTTCATTATATTGCAATGCGAGGAAGAGACTGAAAAACCGCATGCATTCGCAGAAAAATAAATGAAGTTTTTCGAACGGTTGAAAATAATTTGGAAATACAAAAAAACACAAATTATTTTTGCCGATTTAACCGCGACTGTTTGTTAAAAATTTATTTTTAATATATTGAAGGTACAAAAATATAAAATGCATATACACATGAAATACGTGTAATAAAAAAAAGTTATTGCTTAAAAAAGTATTCCAAATCTTTTATAACTACTTATTTTTTTTTTATTTTACGATTGTTTGTTACAATTCTTTCCGGTAGGCCGATGCACAACTGTCACGTTTCCACTCATATAGGTCAGACCAAGCTGTACGGTGCGTAAACAAGGTATGCGTCGGCACGTGTACGCACAGTGGTTGCTACGTATCCCTCTATAACAAGAAACGTTTTTGTCATCTCGTTAATCGTGCCATATCGAATCGTTTAAGGATTAATTGGATAACGAGACACGTAATGCGCAGTTCGGTTAATGAAAATTTCTGAAGCACTTACACGTGCCATCGGTCCTACAATAATTCTCGACTGTCGTCGACTGTCGCCGAGTGGCACGGGAGTGAAGGGTCATTGCAGGAATTGCGTTTACTCTGCCGAGGGTAACACCTGTAGAGCGAAAATATCCAAAGATTGGCCAGAATTAGCAATAAAAATACCCCCGCGTGTAGTAGCGCAGTAGAAGTGGCATTGAGGCGTTCGAGTCGTGTCTGACGACATCACAGTGATCGATGACGATCGTTCTCGCTGGCATATTTCTGCTCGTCCTGTTACAGTTTAACCGGCACGGTGTCATCGACTGATCGCTGGCTATTTCGGTCGCAACAGTTGCAAGTAACTCCGAGCAAGCAAACACGAACGAATGTGCAAGAAGGAGCTAGATAGCAGTGCTAAATTTGAGCGGAAAGATTATTTATTTGTTCGAATTCGCCACGTGAGTCTCGGCTACTGACTAAATGATATTGCGATTATATACCTTGCGATATGTCACACGACGAATTGATCAAGTGTGAATTAATAGAGGAACTATCATGTGTTTCAGACATTTATGTACTTCGTGGTTTTGTAATCTCTAGCTACGTTATTTGGCGACTATATCCACCAAGTTACTAATTGGTTTTCATTTACTGCCGAATACGTTGAGATGCCTTATGACGATAATCGGGCTTTCCTTGTTACCCCACTCATTTTGACACCAGGATAAGTATACGCTTTTTTCAGCGATTCAACAGCTGGTTAAATCTTCAGAAAGGGTGGCGGGGACTGCCTGTAGTAATAAACTTTCTACATAATATTTATACATAATTTATAAGTGACTAATTTTACGATGAGGTGTGAGAAAAGATGAGAATAAGTGTTCGAGGTGAGGATTGAGAAATAAACGTAGTACCAATATGCATTTCGTTGATGTAACGACAATTTTAATTTCATGAATTTTATATGGTTTTCGAATAAAATGTTTCGTTGGCCCGGACAGACAGACAGACAGACAGACAGACAGACAGACAGACAGACAGACAGACAGACAGACAGACAGACAGACAGACAGACAGACAGACAGACAGACAGACAGACAGACAGACAGACAGACAGACAGACAGACAGACAGACAGACAGACAGACAGACAGACAGACAGACAGACAGACAGACAGACAGACAGACAGACAGACAGACAGACAGACAGACAGACAGACAGACAGACAGACAGACAGACAGACAGACAGACAGACAGACAGACAGACAGACAGACAGACAGACAGACAGACAGACAGACAGACAGACAGACAGACAGACAGACAGACAGACAGACAGACAGACAGACAGACAGACAGACAGACAGACAGACAGACAGACAGACAGACAGACAGACAGACAGACAGACAGACAGACAGACAGACAGACAGACAGACAGACAGACAGACAGACAGACAGACAGACAGACAGACAGACAGACAGACAGACAGACAGACAGACAGACAGACAGACAGACAGACAGACAGACAGACAGACAGACAGACAGACAGACAGACAGACAGACAGACAGACAGACAGACAGACAGACAGACAGACAGACAGACAGACAGACAGACAGACAGACAGACAGACAGACAGACAGACAGACAGACAGACAGACAGACAGACAGACAGACAGACAGACAGACAGACAGACAGACAGACAGACAGACAGACAGACAGACAGACAGACAGACAGACAGACAGACAGACAGACAGACAGACAGACAGACAGACAGACAGACAGACAGACAGACAGACAGACAGACAGACAGACAGACAGACAGACAGACAGACAGACAGACAGACAGACAGACAGACAGACAGACAGACAGACAGACAGACAGACAGACAGACAGACAGACAGACAGACAGACAGACAGACAGACAGACAGACAGACAGACAGACAGACAGACAGACAGACAGACAGACAGACAGACAGACAGACAGACAGACAGACAGACAGACAGACAGACAGACAGACAGACAGACAGACAGACAGACAGACAGACAGACAGACAGACAGACAGACAGACAGACAGACAGACAGACAGACAGACAGACAGACAGACAGACAGACAGACAGACAGACAGACAGACAGACAGACAGACAGACAGACAGACAGACAGACAGACAGACAGACAGACAGACAGACAGACAGACAGACAGACAGACAGACAGACAGACAGACAGACAGACAGACAGACAGACAGACAGACAGACAGACAGACAGACAGACAGACAGACAGACAGACAGACAGACAGACAGACAGACAGACAGACAGACAGACAGACAGACAGACAGACAGACAGACAGACAGACAGACAGACAGACAGACAGACAGACAGACAGACAGACAGACAGACAGACAGACAGACAGACAGACAGACAGACAGACAGACAGACAGACAGACAGACAGACAGACAGACAGACAGACAGACAGACAGACAGACAGACAGACAGACAGACAGACAGACAGACAGACAGACAGACAGACAGACAGACAGACAGACAGACAGACAGACAGACAGACAGACAGACAGACAGACAGACAGACAGACAGACAGACAGACAGACAGACAGACAGACAGACAGACAGACAGACAGACAGACAGACAGACAGACAGACAGACAGACAGACAGACAGACAGACAGACAGACAGACAGACAGACAGACAGACAGACAGACAGACAGACAGACAGACAGACAGACAGACAGACAGACAGACAGACAGACAGACAGACAGACAGACAGACAGACAGACAGACAGACAGACAGACAGACAGACAGACAGACAGACAGACAGACAGACAGACAGACAGACAGACAGACAGACAGACAGACAGACAGACAGACAGACAGACAGACAGACAGACAGACAGACAGACAGACAGACAGACAGACAGACAGACAGACAGACAGACAGACAGACAGACAGACAGACAGACAGACAGACAGACAGACAGACAGACAGACAGACAGACAGACAGACAGACAGACAGACAGACAGACAGACAGACAGACAGACAGACAGACAGACAGACAGACAGACAGACAGACAGACAGACAGACAGACAGACAGACAGACAGACAGACAGACAGACAGACAGACAGACAGACAGACAGACAGACAGACAGACAGACAGACAGACAGACAGACAGACAGACAGACAGACAGACAGACAGACAGACAGACAGACAGACAGACAGACAGACAGACAGACAGACAGACAGACAGACAGACAGACAGACAGACAGACAGACAGACAGACAGACAGACAGACAGACAGACAGACAGACAGACAGACAGACAGACAGACAGACAGACAGACAGACAGACAGACAGACAGACAGACAAACAGACAGAAAAAAGGGAATGCATCTTTCGTAGTGTGGGACACTTATAACATGTATTTACACTATAATTTGAGAGTCGATTAACTAAACTAAACAAAATTGTTTGGATTGCACTACTTTTTCTCTTTACATACTTCGTATGTAATAAGAAAGTATTTATCTGGTCTTGTGTAAATAAGATCTAAGAATTGCATAAGACAATAATAATAATAATAGTAATTGAAGGTTCTCGAATGTCAGTTAACCCAGAGCTACTTTACCTAAGTAACTCCGCAAATTCAATCTTATTTTTTATCGCTGTAAGAAATTGAGCATTGCAATCGTGCAATTACAGCGAATGAAACCAGTCGTATTGGAACAACCCTTCCAAAGATAGCTCCCTACTTAAATATTTTATCAAAACCTTCACACGGGAAAGACCACACGCTGTCGGTCAGCTTAAGAAAACAGAGATTTTAAGGCGCCCGACGGAAAGCAGAAACGATTGGGTCGGAGCGGCGCTTCCCAAGACACTCACTTGGAATAGCACCATCATTCAATTTTCAATATCAATGATAACCTTCTTTTTAATGGAGCCTTACTCTTAATACCGTTAATCCTTGCCAACGCAATTTTATCGCTTCTCTTATTTGCACGACCTCGTTAACTTTGATCGTTGAATATACACAAATGCCGAAAACATTAAAAATACATGGAAGACGAGAGCGTCTCGCTCTTGAGACTTGGGTTGTTGGTCGAGGTCGAGCATCGAAGAATCGTGACACGCACGTTGTACGACGATGACGCTTGCCCAGACCTCGACGAAGAAAGGTAATACGGAAGGAGGACAGAAGCGACGTAAGCGTGGTCATCCGCGAGAGCGAAGCGCGTGTAGCAGCGTCAGCGGACTCTAGATGAGACTCGGGGGAGCGCAGTAAAAGCTCGAATGATAGCTATACATCAAAATATCACAGCAGTAGTCTCTTCGTTATAGCCAGAAGTGTCCCAGTAGCGGCGGCGTCTTTTAATCCGTACGGCAGAAACCTGTCTATCTTTCGACGGACAATCGCGCCAGAAATACCGCGATGGCCTCTCCCCCGTGTTAATTCTGTTCGTTGCCGCTCACATGATCAGCGGTCAGAGCGGCAAGAGAGGGGGAGAGAGCGAGAGAGAGAAACTCTCGGTGCTCGTTCGACTTAGGTGACTATCTCGCTGTGGCGGCCACGCGAAAATCCGCGCGCGATCGTCGGGACGCGCGAATCTTAACGAAGCACAGACACACGCTATGTGAGTGCATCTATGCTTATGCTATGAAGCTCGTCTCGAGAGAAATGAGATAATGGCAGAGGATACCCCAGTACTTCGACTCTTCTCTACATTATATGCGCTCACTCCTAGCCAGGTCTGCTCTCTCGCGAGCTACAAGATTATTGTATATACGATCTCGTAACTCATAACCGAGAATGAAAATTATTATCTCTCTTCTTCTATAAGCACGTATCTCGTGACGCCCGTGCGCTCGTGAAATGCACAAAAATGCGAGCGATATACAAGTTATATATCCTCGCCTCGCTGCCACTGCCACATTCGATATCTTTCTCTGTTATTCCTGGAAAGTATCTCGTGTCTCGAGAATACAACGAATAGATCGAGAATCAGTCTCGAAGAGACGATAACAGTTTTCGCTGCGCCTGACGACTCACGGAGATTTATCTTTCTCGATTCGAGAAGTATTTTCGGTTAAGTAGAACAAGCTCGTGACCGACAAATACACGACATTGAACAAGAAGTTTCAAACGAAATGCTAGCCCATAAGTTATTTGCATTAAAAAAAATATTTGTATTAAAATTCTGCAATGTTGGATTTGTAACGATTTGATTAAGAAAAAGAAGTGGAATTTTCTTCTAGGAAGAGACACGTCCTCGTTTATTAAATCGGTGATGACACAAGTGCCTTTGGCTCGCAGTCAGGAATTGAAAGGGGCAGGAGACGCGGGAGAGCGAAGATGCGAATCAAATGGAAAACTATCTAACGACAGGTGGATCGCCTCGACGAGATAAGGGAACGGAGAGGCAATAGTAGGCGATGAGTCCTCGGAGGGTTGGGCCGTATCGATATTTGAAACGGGAAATGCATCGCTTAGTTGCAAAAAATGTTCGATTCGAAAGTCGTAATTTGATCGAACTTATTAATTGGATCGAACTATTGATTTTCCGATGATCCATCTGTCTTTCGGTCGCACTTTTTACCATTCTGTGAGATCTTTGGTCCATGCACGTACCTATGAAACCAGCCGGTCCGATGGTCTTTCTAAACCGACCGATTTTTAGAGGGATCGATCGCTCGCTCTAAAAACAAGCGTGTTGTCTTAACACGCTTTACGCATGTTAATCGTGTAATCACTTTTTACACATTTTATTGCGTATTGGTTTCCAACAACACGCTTCGCATCGCTCTCTCTCTCTCTCTCTCTCTCTCTCTCTCTCTCTCTCTCTCTCTCTCTCTCTCTCTCTCTCTCTCTCTCTCTCTCTCTCTCTCTCTCTCTCTCTCTCTCTCTCATGCACATACACACACGCACACACGCGCACACACACATGCACGCATACGCACATACGCAAACACACACACGCACACACAAGCGCGCGCGCGCACGCACACGCACACACAAGCTGTCGGGTGTTATAAGACGCGCGCAGAGTTTATTTTTGGTAGGTGCAAAAATATCGCAAGGTCGCGGCAGCGACGGTGGCTGATGCTGTACGTGGTGAAGCTGACAAGGCACGAGCGCTCGGGTCTCTTCCATCCACTTTTCTCTTTACGCGCTCCGCGATATACAAGAATCGTAAACGAATACGAGGGAGGTGGATATACATAGAGCTTGCGAGTGGCAAGAACGAGGGATCAGACGAGTCGTGGAGCGCAACTTGGTGGGAGAAAAAGGTCTCTGCACAAGAGCAGGGAGTTTTTCAATTCGAGTCTCGTGAAATTCTCACGAGCGTCGCCACCTGGCGACGTACCTAGGAAGAAAACTTATCGCAAGCGTGCTTCCGCCTTTTGCGATGGAGAACACGCAGTGCCCTTCCTTCGCGATCGTCGCTTAATCGAAATTTCACCGATATATAGATTCCATTTGACGAAACCAATCTCAAGAGCTTCGACGGCGGCACGTCGAGATGCTTTAACATCGTCGATCACTGACTGTACTGTGGAAACAGCGGATTACATTACTTTACAATCGTCACCGCTGCCCGAGACACGTCTGACCGATAGCTGCCTTTACTACTGGTACTAATACCAACCTGGTGCTGCCTGCTCTCGCGCATCGGACATGCACAGAACTAGACTGGGCCAGTGGGTAGGTTAGATTTTTGAGTACCTACGATTCTTATCGAACATCGCGTCAATTTTACTCGCGACGAAGCTCGTGGCTGAGTGGCAGTGAAGCGGGATGACGAGTGTAGCCAGAATCATCATCTACCTCCTGACTATAGACGGTCTCGAGTTGGATGCAACCTGCGATGCGTCGAGAGATCTAAATATGTGATCCTCCCCCAAGGCCTTTGGCCTTTCATCGCGGGTGCACTGGCTGCAGAGACAGTAACGCTTGCAGCCGCCTCGTTACATATTAGCTATAGTTAATAGTATATCTATGTGTCTATCGCTCCGTATCGAATCAGGCGCTTCATCCTCTTCTGTCTTTCCTTCGCTCTCTGCCCTACATCCTACTCTTCATACTTCGTGCCTATGTGCATCACAAATACACCCGGTGTAACATAGACGATGCTTATTTATGGATGCTTATGATAGGAGCGGACGCCAACCGCTTTCCCTTCGCCTCTCCACTCGCCCAACTCACATCTTCAACTGTGACGAGACACCGCTCGTGCCGAGGAAGATTTCATGCCAAATAATATACGGACACGGAACAAACGGAGAGAACAAGCGGAGAACGCGAGATGAGAAGCATGCGTGATAGATGTGTGCACGGCAACCAGTTAGAACACAAACGAGCAAAGGTATGACGACATTGAAAATTTTGTCACGCACTCGGATATTAATACTCGAAAGGGAACGAGAAGGAGGACAGAAAAAAGAAAGAAGTGCTGGGGAAGACACTTCACGAGCGTGGCGTTTAGTCAAACGTGAGAAAGGACGATCGTCAGCGTCAAGAGTATCTTAAATTGCTACTCGTTGATCGCCAACCGTTCTCCGCTTTCCGTGCTGTTGACGCTATTAAAAAGCTACCATGTGTTTCCTTTTTTTACGAGCTTCAGGTGTAAAGCTCGGCATGTATTCATCTTTATTTGACACACGACTCTGTGCAATTGTTTCTTGAGCAAAGAGAATGGCGAAGAGGAAATCTTTGTATAAATAGATTTGAATATTTTCTCACGTAAAATGCGGTACCAGCACATGGGCTAATAAGCTCCTGGATTATTTGGAAATTGTAGCCTATTTGCGAAGTACTTAGTTATAGCTGTTGTCGAACTTCAATATTTTCTACTGGCCAGTAATTTATTTTAGACAAATAAACTCAAGTTCAGTGCTAAACTGCGTGTGTGGCCCAACGTGTGGGGGATTGTTTAGAAATGTGAAATAAAGGGTGGTTAAATTGTAAGGGCCGATGTTGAATGTGAACCACACCTAAACGTCAAGTTTTTTTCTGCATTTCATTTGACATTTCTCAATTTCAGACTAACTCAATTTGAACCATGGAAAGATACACAATCGAGCAACGCGTTAAAGTTATTCAGGCTTATTATGAAAATGGGCGTTCAAATCAAAATGCATATCGTGCACTTCGTGATTTTTTCGGTCAATTTAATCGTCCAAATGTGCGTACAATCGGAAAAATCGTGCAAAAATTTAAGCAAACCGGGTCTGTAGGAGATATTAAAACACCAGTGCATGCTCGTACAGCTCGTACTGCAGAAAATATTGCTGCTGTTCGCGATAGTGTGGCTGAAGAGCCATCCACCTCAAAATGAGGCCGGTCAGGCAGTTACTGTGAATGGTGTTCGCTATCGTGAGATGATAACGAACTTTTTATGGCCCGAATTGGAAGATATGGATGTGGGCGATATGTGGTTTCAACAGGACGGTGCCACTTGCCACACAGCTAACGAAACAATGGCTCTTTTGCGCGACAAATTCAATGGCCGTGTTATCTCACGTGGTGGCGATGTCAATTGGCCGCCAAGATCATGTGATTTGACACCGTTGGACCTCTTTCTTTGGGGTTATTTGAAAGAAAAGGTGTACGTTGATAAGCCAGCAACAATTCAAGAGGTAAAGGATGAGATAATTCGGCACATTAACGGCATAGAACTTCAATTATGCCTAAGCGTCATGGAAAATTTGGACCATCGGATGGAGGTGTGCCGCCGAGGTCGCGGCGGCCATTTGGCCGATATTTTGTTCCATACATAATTGAACCATACCATATTATCATAATAAAAAGAATTGACAATAATTTCCTAAATAATTTGTGTTTTATTCAAAATCAACATCGGCCCTTAAAATTTAACCACCCTTTATAACGTAAACACCCCCAGCTCATCTTGACAATTATCGAGCTTCAATGCTTTCAACGATACCTATCCCATATAGCATTTTCATATACATTGCATATACGTTAAATATACGTATTCGGATATTGAATATTCTATAGATGTACGATGCATCACATCATATGTGGATGGAATTTTTCAGCAAAAGTGACGCTTATTTATATATATTCGATATACACTTCGTATCCCTGCGTATGCGCACAGTAAGTAGGTAAATAAAGTAATAAATTATTAATTTCAGGAAGTATCTTTGACAATGAGTCGTTAGTAATAATGTTATTCTATAAATATTCGGAAAAAAATGAAATCAAAGACCTGCACTACCTACTTAACTACCTAACTACGAGGATGCTACTTACTAGACAAAACCGACTGCATGGATTTTTTTATTCCAATTCGATTCTCCAATTTCTGCAGCTGCATCGAGGATAACAGTTAGACAACAGACGGAGACATGAGTAAATGCAAAAAATCACTTAACTACAATGTAATTCGGTACTTGGGGGTATGTTCATAGTAAGTGAGTGAATAAAGAGCGTGGAAATGAGTTATTTATTTCAGGAAGTATATTTCACAATGAACCTTTATGCAATAATATTAATTATATTATTTTATAAATATTGAGAAAAAGAAAGAAAATATTCTGTAAATACGATTTTTTTTCGTAACGCTTTCTGAAGTGAAGCTCGCGGGATTGGAATTTAAGACCTACACTATCTACCTAACTACCTAATGACAAGGACGCTACCTACTACATAAAACCGACTATATTGCGTTCAACGAGGAATGACACTGCGCCGCGAAGCTTTGATCGTTATGTGGGTCGGGTGGGGGTAGTGGGGCTTGCTACTCGGCACCGTATCTAAATTATCGTATATTTGGGTTCTGCACCAAAAATATACGCTTTGTAAAAGGTTAATCGTTGGGTTTAAGCGCCTGGGACCCCTCTGTGGTTGTAGCCGGGTCTGGCCAGCTGCAAAACCCGTTTGGAAACCTGGAGAGGGTAAAGAGGGCGATACATTAGGTGGGGTCTGACCATATCGGACGAATTTAGTTTCGGAAGTGTGTCGTTCTCTCGTTGAACACAGTATACATGGATTTCTTTTTCTCTAATTCTATAACAGTTGCTTCGAGGATAACAGTCAGAGATAACAGACGGAGACACAAATAAATGCAAAAAGTCACTGGATTAGAATATAGCTCAGTATCCGGGAGGCCTTGAAGTCGTTGTTTACAAATCTGACCTCAATATTGAGAAAAAAAAATACCGAATCCAATATGACTCCAATATGAAGCTCGGTACTCTCGGGTATTTGAGACCGTTGATTAAATATGAAGTTAACATTTATTTTAACATAATTGACGGATCCAATATGGAGAATTAAAATGGAAAAAGTTACTTGATACGGTTAAAACTCGGTAATCGGGAGTTTTCTATGTACATGGACGCCTATGCATATAATATCTCCAGAACATATTTATGTGTATACGATGTTCTTAATATTGTGCATCTGAAATGGATATGCGAAGAATATGTTATAATATATGAGATCCACGTTTTTTAATCTTCTGTATGTTTTAAACGAAGTTTTAAGATATTTGAATTTTTTATAGATTTTAATTGACCATTTAACGAAGCCAAGTTAAGGAAAAAGTGTTGTCGTAGGACTACTTAATATTTCACTGATCTAGCAGCAGTTCTTCTGAATTATGTCAGTTTTTGGGCAGAAATGTGTATAAACGTGTTTATTAAATTCAAATAAATACCTTCAACAGTAAGTTTTTGTTATATCTATTAAATTTTTAATGAACTAATTAAGTACTTACGGCTATCATTATTCCCTTTTTTATCCTATGGAGGAATTTTGCTTTCGTGAACATTTCGAGATTTTTCGAGATGCAGTGTCCTAAATGTTCCAAAAAGTAGAAAAATCATATTTAGAAAAAATTGCCATGTCCATGTCCGTGTGAGTGTGCAGGCATGCGTGCGTGCGCATGTATATGCCAGAGTGGATTATGGGGCAAAGACCCCCTACAATACGAGGCTACAATTTATCATGCAAAGATTACTTTATCAAGTCATTCTGACATTGTCGGCGTCGATTACGTTTTTGGTGAACATTTTTTACAGATAACCCATGATGATGATGTTTGAACAAAAAAAATGTCCAGTTGAGTAGAGAGCGCCCCTCCCCATCTCACACAGTTTGCTAATCGGGCATGCGACATTCATATTAGAAACAGAGGCATTTTCGGCGGGGTTCGTAATATATCATCATGGAGCTAAAAAAATCCTATCTCCTAAAATAATCAAATTATCGACTTTTCCCACTCTTCGAACTTTTTTTGATTCGATTCAGAGATGCGTAATCGACTGTCAAAAGACAGAATACATTTTTAAGCTACAAAATTAAAGAATAATTTAAATTAAAAATAAAACTTATGTCAATAATGTCGAAAATGATTACAAAAACATTTTTTAAAATTATTCTTAACACAATTTTTCAGTCTTCAACAACAAATGTCAAAATTCGAAAATTGGGAAACCCGCGATACTACATGCACAATTACCGTATTTTATTCTCAAGTTAACCATTTAATTGAACTAATTTTGATTTGTTTTTATAAACAACTATCGTTGAACCATTAATTGCGTTGGTGATATTATTGTCGCGTCTCGTTCCTTCATTTTTGATCATACATTTATTTTCATTAATAACAAATACCTCTCTACGTCAGATTTACTAAATACGAAAAAAAAATCCTGTCCACAATTTGTCACGTGTTCATCAGACTCGTTGTTCAAATATTTTCTTGTCAATTGACAAGAACGTGACAAGGACGTGAATTCACGTGCGTGTACCACCAGCTGGGTGGTCAGACGCAACTCGCGTTACCTACACACCGTACCGGATACAAACAGGTTCGCACACCGATTCTGACTCATGCAGCGGAGAACTGGCATGGATCCATGGAAAAGATCCATGCATTCGTTTACACGGGGTAGTCAAGCCGAGAGACTGAGCTTCGACAGGCAGCGATACGTCACTGTTTCTACATGTCTCTGACCACTAGAATATTTCTCTGATTTTACACTGCCGCTATGATGAAACATAAATGTGCGAATAGAGCACCGATTCACACGTCACTCTTTCAGTCGTAATACGTACTCGATAAAAAGACGACACGCGAACGAGAAGTCAGTGACGAAATACTAAATATACAGAGGTTGGGACTGCCGCTGCCACACGCTTAAGAGATAAAAAGTTTTAAGTGTGAAATTTTTAATGCCTTTTAGTTATCCCTTTACTCAATAATTCACTCAATCCGTTGCCACATTTGTCGTCATAAAAATCTTTAATGCAAATCTTTGTCGTCTGATTATTCGGTCCGTACAGAAACATTAGCGGCGGTATTAGTGACGCGAATGAACGTTTGCCGTTGGATTGTTTGCGTACGTACATGCGTACTTATATATTCATTAATTGACGTAGAAGAGTCCTACGAAAATTTGTTATTTCGGCCACAATGGATACCCGAAACGCTATCCAGACGCTAGAACGGCATCGCACGGAGCGAATAAGTGTGATTCTCCCTCAACTCAATTACTTTTTCCTCAACGCTATCTCAGATGTCTATAAAAATTTGTCAGTTTGCGTGATTCTCCCTCAACTCAATTACTTTTTCCTCAACGCTCTCTAAGATGTCTATAAAAATTTGTCAGCTTGTAGTAACTTTTGAAAGTATTTTATTATCTGCTTATTTTTAGATTTTTTTTTATCCGCTCATATTGCAATTGTATCTCTTTTTTCTTGTCAATATATTTATACTGGAGTAAGTGGAAAACACATTGTTCACCAAAGAAATATACTTCTGCTGTGAAATTTTTAGCGATAAATTATAAATTATTTTGTATTGATAATAATCCAACACTAATTGCAATAACGAACAAAACTAAGCTAATGATTAGCCAGTGAAATCAATTTAGGTTACTGAGTAAACTTATGGAAGGAAATGTGTTTGTATTACGAACAAAAGTATTTTTACTAGCTTTCATGTCTCTAATAATTTGCTACTAATATTCATAATATCTGCTGAACCAACAAATTTACATCAACTGCTACCACAATTTTTTTAAATAATAATAATTTTTAATAATTTAAATAATTTTTAATAATAATAATTTTTTTAAATAAAATTTTAATAATTTAATAATAATAATCTCGACTGGAAAAAACTATAATAAACGGGACTTTAGCTTTAAAATGTTTTCATATGGAAAAAAATCTAAAAAGGATGAAATAGCTTCCAATGTCATTTTAGTTAACTTTATATTTAAATTACATTATTCATTCAATATTTCATTTACCGCTGTCACTACAGTTGGGAGTCATCTTCTTCTGCATTAGAAAACGTTCATATCGTATATAATTTTTCTTTTAAATTGGAGTCCAGACTCCAGCATGTTTGTCGATTTGTAAAAGACGGTTCCAATGTTCATGAGATGTCTTCCGACTGTAGTGACAGCCCTAAATGAATTATTCTAATTTAAATATGAAGTTAACTAAAATGACATCCGAAGTTATTTAATCTTTTTTAGATTTATTTTCATATGAAAACTTTTTGAAGCTAAAGTCCTGCTTAATCATTTGTGCACTCTTGTATTAAAAATTAAAGCAACAAAGGTAATTAGAAAAGTATAAAGTGGTCATCATTTAAAATAATTTATCTTTATTTTATCAGTCAATTATTTT
>CAWWDW010000059.1:0-18224 GCA_963942595.1 Cylloceria caligata | reverse complement strand
GCTAACTGCTTTACTGAAATGAGAATAAAATTAGACTCAACAGAACGATTGGTTCCTCGTCAAGTAGTCGAAACAACGTTATTGTACACTCATTTATTCACTTTTAGATAGACAACGGAAAGTTACCGTTGCCTATAATAAATGCTTCCATTTATATAAATTCGCGTTTTCATCGATAACTCGAGATCCATCTCCTTATCGGCAAACGATCCCAAAAAATAATCACTTTTTAATATTATACCGAATACCGAGTAATCTAATTACCCGGTACCGGCATAACACTCCTGTAATGCCTGATCATCATGCTGCTGTGCAGTGAGTGCTTCAGGTTGGCATGAGTTGATTGGTCCAATGATAAGCCATCCAAATATTGGTAATTGTGTGATAGGCGATGATCGTGTGCCCTTGATGATGTTAGGCTTGATAAACTGTCCATAAATATTCGCTCCAATTATGATGTTAACCAATTATGATGTATGCGCAAGTCTTGATCAGCCAGCTTCAGTTTTACTATGTGAGACCATGTCCGAGCTGGTGACTCAAATGATGGGGAATGAGTTGTGAATGTGTTGAGTATGTGAGTCAGTACCATCACTTTCTCCTCGGTGTGAGTAGAGCACATGGTAAGTTTAACTGCAGGAATAAAATGGTTTCAACTGCGAAAGAGCTGGGCGTATTGCACGAAACTGCACCGGAGGTTGGGCGAGTAAGCCCGCCAGTATCCAGCGAGAATACCATCTTGATCAAAAAGTTTTAGGACTTTATTCATAAACCGAAAATACAAATTTAATCATAAAAATCGATATGGTCCCCTTCAAAATACTCCCCCTCGACTGCAACGCACTTATGCCACTGCTTGATCTAATCCTCGAAACACCGCTGGTACTTAATTTTCGGTATGTCCATCAGAGCCGTCTTCGATTTTTTCATGACATCCTCTCAACTGCTTTAACGCATTCCGTGAAGCGGTTTTTTAAATCGGTTGAACAGGAAAAGATTGCAGGGAGCCAGATCAGGTGAATTTGAAGGCTGCTGGATAGTATTCGTATTGTTTTTGGTAAAAAAACTCACGAATAAGGATCGCATTGTACGATGGTGCGTTATCGTGGTGCAAAATCCACGAGTTCTTTTTCCACACATCCGGTCTTTTTTGACGAATTGATTCACGCAAACGTCTCATAACGCCCAAATAATACTTTTTGTTGACTGTCCGTTTTTCTGGCAACAATTCATAATGCACAACACTGTTGTAATCCATAAAAACCATGAGCATCGCCTTCTTTTTGACTGAAAACGACGTGGTTATTTCGGTCTCGGCTCATTCGGTGCACGCCATTCACTCGCTTGATGTCTGGATTGCGTGTCATACTCATAAATCCACGTCTCGTCTTCAGTTATAATTCGTTTGATAAATGTTGGGTTGGATTTGGCCTTGGAAATCATGTTTTTCGCGATTTCAACGCGGTCCTTTTTTTGCATGAAATTGAGGTCTTTCGGAACCAGTTTTGCAGCGACACGTCTGAAACCCAAATCACTAACCAAAATGTTGAGCGGATCCATAAGCGATGTTCAGGCCCTCTGCTAGCTCTCTGATGGTTAATTTGCGGTTTTCGGCCAACATTTTTTTGATTTTATCGATGTTTTCATCGATTTTCGACGTCGACGGCCTGCCACTGCGTTCGTCATCCTCGACCGATTCACGGCCACTTCTAAAGCGTTTGTGCCACCGAATAACGTTTAATCTCGAAAGAGTATCGTTGCTCAAACACTTCTCCAACATTTCCAAGATCTGCGGACCGTTAAATCCGTTTTTCACACAAAATTTAATGCAAACTCATTGATACACAGTTGATGCCATTCTCAAACCCGTAAAAAATCGAAAACACGCGCACAGGTAGATGTACGCAGTACAGCGTAACTTTTACAAATGTCAAGCTATGACGCTGAATTTGGAGAGCAGTGTCAATGACAGCGTCATACGGTGGCTGGTCCTAAAACTTTTTGATCAAAACAGTAAGTCGATCCACCACGTGGATATCATTCGCAACTTCTGCCAGAAGAAGGGGCACATGTGAAAAGACTGCCGAAATAGACTATCGTAGAGTAAAAGCGAGCCAACGCAGTTGACACAACGGCCCCGGCGCCCGATGAATCAGGGCAGCATAAACGCTAAACATACAATGACTGCATGACCAGACTGAGCTACCGCCTAGACCAACATGCTGGGCACGCTGCGTTTGAATACGCTCACTGCCCTGCAGAGGCCTACAAACAGAAGAAACAAGACGGCAAACAAGACAACGCTGCAGCATCTTCAGGTAACGCTGCTGGCGTCGAGCGCCATCGCTAGCAACTTCGATATCGTCGTAGTGTTGGCCACGACTGGGGTACTCACCTTCAAGGCGGACACCGGAGCACAATGCAGTATAATAAAGGAAAGCTGTCTTAAACCGAAGACCAAGTTGACAAAGAGCAGTGCGGAACTGCAAGGGATAGCGGGGGAGAAATTCACTACCCTCGGTAAAGCGAAAATTGCACTCGAGACGCCCGACTCGAATGTAGAACACTGGTTCTACATAGTTCTGAACAACGTGCCGCTAGGGGTCATCCTGCAGAGCGAGATGTTCAAACTGTACGGGCACTTCATGCCCCTACTGGATGGCTCGTCGACGATATATCTGCCGCCACGCAGTGAGACCGTCACATACGCTGCGACCACAAGCGAATTCATGCGCGTGCTCTCGAAGGTAGACCTCGAGGACAGGGTGATGATGGGCGTCTGCGACACGTCGCCACCCGGTAGTAGCTGTGCTATAAGCCTCATAAATATTGGGTCTGGGAAAAAGCTCGTGGCATTTTTTTAGTAAAATTTAACTGGTTTTCTTATAATGTGAAAATGAATTTATCTAAACCAAATATGTTCCATTATTATCGACAATGTTTCGCTATTTTTCGGGTAGAGCCATGATGCCATCGATGAAGAACTTCTGTGGTTTCTGGTTGAAAAACTGGATCAAGTGGTTTTCACAGGCTTCTTTTGAAAGCAGCTTAATTCTATTGAGAGAGTTCTGCAGAAATCGGAATAAGTGATAGTCAGAAGGTGCTATGTCTGGACTATATGGTGGATGCATCAAAAAAAGTGTGTGGTCGGGCGCTGTCATGATGGAAGACAACACCTTTCCTATTAATCAATTCGGGCCGCTTTCTTTCAATTACTTGGCGTAATCTCTCTAGTTGTCCACAGTAGAGTTGAGAATCAATCGTCTGACTAACTGAAAGTAGCTTATGGTGGACGATTCCCTTCCGGTCCCACCACACACACAGCATCACTTTTTCGCCGTCAATTCCGGCTTTGCGAACGCTTCTGACGGCTCACCATCCCTTGTCCACAATCTTTGACGCTTCCGATTGTCGTCCCTGATCTATTCTTCAGCAGCGCATCGCAGATGTTAATTCGGTCTATCATGTTTTTCACGCTCAACTCATGAGGAACGGATATATCGAGTTTCTTTGTATAACCAGCTTTGTGTAAATGGTTCAAAACAGTTTTGTAATCAATGCATATCTCCATACCAATATCGACACTGCTGATATGCTTATCTTGCTGAAATTTTTCAAGAATTTCATCAGCTTTTTCAGTGATTGGATGACCAGAGCGTGACTCATCTTTCACATCAAAATTACCAGAACGAAAGGGAGCGAACCATTTCCGCGCAGCAGATTTTGATAAAGTACCTTCACCATACACAGCACAAATTTTTTCACAAGCCTGCGCAGCATTCTTCCCTTTGTCGTAATAATATTGCAAAATATAGCGCAATTTTTCATTACTTTTCTCCATTTTCAAACGCAAACAACTTTCCAACCACTGCACCAATTTTGATGTTCATACACTTAAAGTAACGCTCGAAGTGTCACCTTTCCAACGAGCATTTAGTGATGTTGCTGCGATCTGTGTTTCCTGACTTATTTGCAATTGATGCCATCTATCAGAAAAAACGCCACGAACTTTGTCCCAGACCCAATACTATCGAGCAGGTAGTCGAGGTGCAACGCCTTGTTATGACACTCGAGCCGCTCGAGATAGCAACATTAATGACACGGCCGAGGCAACCGCAATGGAGGTATGCGCAGTGAGTGCCGCGAGGGGTTCCGAACGTCTCGCGTGACTAGCGCAAGAGCGTGGTAAGGCGAAACACAATGACGAATAGCGTGAAGCGCTTGATGAAATTACGAGGGAATACGAGGACATACTTTACCTGACCAGGGATAAGCTGCCGTGCACCCAGATGGTGGAGCAGCAGATACCCCTCAGGGAAGGTGTGTACCCTATAAAGTTACACCTATACAGACTGCCAGAGACCCACACATGAGAGGTAGAGAGGCAGGCGGACCAGATGCTAACTGAGGGAATCCAGCCTAGCAGAAGTCAATGGAATGCACCGCTGTCGGTCGTGGCAAAGAAACCTTATGCAGCAGGAGTGAAAAAAATACGTGTTGCGGTGGATTTTCGTAATTAAACGAAGCCACAATCGGTGACTCATATCCATTGCCCAATATTACTGAAACATTGGGCCAGCCTGGAAGAGCACGATACTACTCGACCTTGGATATAACCTCAGGATTTCACCAAATCCTGATAACGCAAGAAGACAAGGAAAAGACAGCATTTTCCACTACGCAGGGGCATTACGATTCCAATGCCGTTCGGGTTGAAGAATGCGCGGCCGACCTTCTCGCGAAAATTATGATACATGGCAAACCCTTCAAGGAGCGAAACGACAGGCTATGGGAAGTGCTACAGCGGCTGAAAGAAGCCAAATTGGTAATACAATCCAGCAAGTGCCAATTCTCGCACAAGGAAACGCAGTACCGCGGCTATATCATCTCCAAGTAAGAGGTACGTTCGGATCCCAACAAGCTGGAGGCGGTCAAAGAATTTCCAGTGCTAAGAGACGTGAAAGGAGTGTATTCCTTCCTTAGGTTAGCTGGGTATCACAGAATATCCATAAAAGATTTCTCAAAGACCGCAAAACCACTCACAAACTTAACACGATAAGGAGTTAGATTCGAGGGGACAGAATGAATTGCTCGCCATAGTATGGGCCCTTACTCAGTATCGACCCAATATCTATGGAACGCGCTTCAAGATCGTAACGGACTATCAACCACTCACCTGACTGACTACCAAGAATCGTCTCCAGTTCCAGTCGGAGTCGTGTCCAGCGGTCACACACAAAAAACGTATGTTCCGCGTCGTCTCGTTCGTGTCCGCAGTACTTACAGTTTGGCGTCCGTACTCTGTTCATGTTGTAAAGGTACCTTCGGAAGTAGCCGTGTCCGGTCAGGAGCTGGGTGACATAAAAGTTCACGCCCCCAAACTTCCTTCCGATCCACGGTCTTAGGTCCTTTACAAGTCGTCTCGTCCAGTTGCCTGTACGTTCTTCTGTCCATCGGTCTTGCCAAGTCTGTATCGTCCTGTTGCGTTCCGCAACTGCCGCATCTTCCCATCTTATGTCCGCGCTTTTCCCGTAGATCCTCTTTCGCTCGAAAGCTAGGAGGTCCACGGGGATTACGCCGGCCACCACCAAGACTGCTTGTGCAGAGACAGTCCGATAGTAGCAGGCGATCCTCAGCGCACCCTGTCTTTGTACTGTCGTCATCGCGTGGCTGTACTTCTTTGTCTTCAGGGCATCTGCCCAGATCTCCGCGCCGTAAAGGAGGATCGAGTGGGCCGTCGCCATTAACAGTCGTCTTTTCCCCGGTCTCGGTCCAGTCGTGTTTGCCATCAGGCGACTTAAGGATGCTATCCTCTCGGCCGCCTTCCGGGCTGTTTTTTGTATACGAGGCCAGAAGGTCATATTCGTATCTAGAGTTATCCCCAAATACTTGACTTCCCCCCACGCCCTCCCCCCCCCCCCCCCCCCCCCCCCCCCGGCCACGATTTCGTCCGTCCCGACCTATATGGGAAGTCTCGTCTGTATACGTCTTCTACGAAGGAACGTCAGTTTTGTTTTTTCTGTCGCGAGTTGTAGTCCGTGGTCCGTCATCCATCGTCCCACTCGTTGCATCGTCTGGTTCAGTTTTAGCTGTGCCAGATCCGGAGATCGCTCGGTGTTCACCGCCGCCACGTCGTCAGCGTTAGCGTACTCCGAGCGGCATTTCTAGCCTGAGTAAGCTGTCGTACAGTCCCTTTCAAAAATTTGTCCCAGTGTGGACCCTTGTGCGATCCCGGCGGTGATTCGCCTCGTCACCGGTCCTTCAGTCGTTTCGTACGTAATCCGTCTGTTTTTTAGGTAATCCCTCACGACCCGAGACAAGTAAGCCGGAACCCCGAAGTTGCTTTCAAGCGCCTCCAGGATATCGATCGACCTGGCCGAGTTGAAGGCGTTCCTCACGTCCAAGGTCGCCAGTAGAACGATTGGTCGCGCTGCGTGGCAATGCCTGTCTAAGTCCAGGAAGGAGTCGACCACTTTTTGGATCGCTCCAATCGTCGATCGACCCTTCCTGAAGCCGAACTGCAGGTCTGAAAGGCCCCCGCTGGTCTGTATCACGTCTGTCAGTCTCGGTTTCAGTAATTGTTCATAGAGTTTACCCGTCGTGTCAAGTAAACGCAACGGCCGGTAGGCTGACGGCGTATTGGGTTCGCCCTAATCTTTGGGGATAAGAACTAGCCTTGCCGCCTTCTACCAGTCGCTGAACGTCCCCATCGTCAAGCGCGTGTTGTATAAATCGAGAAATATCTCCGGCCTCAGATTTACCATCAGCCGGATAATCTCCGTCGGTACTCCGTCCGGTCCCGGTGCCTTACCAGTCTTCATTGCGTTGGATGCCCTATCGAGCTCTTCCGCTGTGAAGATAGGGGCCACCGATACATCTGTGTCGTTTGTCGCGTTCGTCCGTATCGGGCGAGTCGGAAACAGTCCGCACGACGATCCGTCGTGCGGATTCAGCGTCTTTGAGTTCTGGTGGTACCCGGGCCCCTAGTTTACCGGTCACGATTTTGTAACCGGTTCCCCAGGGGTCCTCGTTCACCTCCTCGCAGAGCTTCTTCCAGCATCGCGTTTTGCTGTCCCGTATAGCGTTTGTAATTGTTTTCCGTGATGTCTTATAAATGGCTTGGAGGTTTTGCTTTTCGGGTCTTCCCCCAGCTCTCGTAACTCGTCGTCGGTTTGCCAGACAGATCCTGCGCAGCTCGGCTATCTCGTCTGTCCACCAGTACTGTGGTCGTCTATTTCGTCTTTGTCGAAGTTTCGGCATTGTGCTATCGCACAGTCAGTCGATTAGTTCCGCCGTCTCGTCTGTCAGTCTTTCCGCCTTTTGCCGGCCAGTCAGTTCAGGGAGAATATTCGTTATTGGAGCTGGTGTTGCCATCAGCTCTTTAGAAAATGTTCCTACGTCGAGTTTATTAAGGTTCCACCGCGGGGGGTGTTCGGTCCTCGTCTGCCTCGTTGTCGTCTGTCCTGCCACTTCGAAGACGATGTACTGATGATCGCTGGCCGTAAAGTCCTCGATCACTCGCCATCCCTCTAGCTGTGGCAGTATTCTGTTCAACGTCATTGTGACATCAGGGATGGAGTCACCGAACCCTGGTCGTCTGTACGTCGGTGTGTTTCCCGTGTTTGCTATTATTAGATCCAGCCTTGCGGCCATTTCCAGCAGCAGCCGTCCCCGTCTGTTCGTTCCTGTCATTCCCCTTTCGATTCCTCTCGCGTTGAAATCCCCCGCGACTACAATGTCCCTAGGTAGATCTCTGATCCCGTCTTCAAGGAGCGCTACCCGTCTCTCAAACTCCGTCGCGGTGCAGTTGGGCGTCAGGTAGACGCTGACGTAAGTGACAGTGCCGATCCTAGCCCAAACATAATCGTCCCCGACACCGCGGTTAGTCATCCGAGATTGGGTAGTACCCCTCACCCAGATAGCTGTTGTCTTTGTTTCGTTCGTGATGTACGTTTGAGTCGTCCTTCTCCTGTATGGTTTACACAGGATCAGAATATCCGCGTCATGTTCGTCAGCTATCTGTGGTAGTAGCATGTCTGCTGTCCTACTTCGGTTCAGGTTTCCCTGGATTATTCTATCCATCGTCCGGCCTGTTTCCTGCACTCCTATAGCGTGGCCCGAAACATCGCACACCCTCCGGATCCGGCGAGGTGCGCTACGTCTTTATAACCAGCCTCGGTGCACAGAGGACAGACCGGTGTGTTTTTACAGTCCGTCGCGTAATGTCCATGTGTGCCGCATTTTCGGCAGCATTTTGTCATGACCATGTTTGTGCAGTTTGCCTTTATGTGGTCATAGCCAAGGCATCTGTAGCATTTCGTTACTGTCAGTCGTTGTCTGACGCGGCAATGCATCCATCCAATCCCGATCCGTCCCCGTCGAAGCAGCTCGCCGCCCTCACGCGACTCAAGGTTGCAGACGGCCATATACTGTTCGGCTTGGTTCGGACCGAAGATGTGGACCCGGCAGTCCGCGTCCCTTCCTGTTTCGCGTTTGAGTGCGTCTGTCACGTCGGTCGCAGTTGTGACACTGTCCAGGTCCATGATCTCCAATCGGATTTTGGAGCTCATGGCCCGGACACTGCCCGCCTCTCCGACCGCGTCTTGTAATTGACGTCGAAACTCGTCACATCCGTCTGGTTTCTTTGCGTCTGCCTGTAATTTTAACAGACACAGGCCGTTTTTGGTCTTCCTCAGAGTCGTCATCTGCACGTGATTCCTCTTCGGATCGACCGTCGTCCGTATTTTCCGTACTATGTCTGAGTAAGTCATGTCTGTTCCTGGTTTAACCAGGACGGCCGTCCCCCGTTGTCGGAGAGTCGGAGAGAGACTGTTCCAGTCAGCCTTGGGTTTGACGGTCGTTCGTTTTTCTGTCTTATTTGGTTTTTTTTTTGTCACCGTCTGCCAGGCTACAGCCGGTTCCGTTGTCGCTTCTTTTGGGAGGACTCCAGCGCGGTTCCGGTTGGCTTCTGTTTGTGTTTCGTCCGTGGCGTTTCTTCGTTACTCGTTTTAGTTGCTGTTCTTGTGTTGTCTGTAAGACGTCCTCTCGAAGCTGCTTTTGTGCACTTATGTAGCGCCATGTCCGCAGCCTCGATAATCGTCTTGATACCCGTTTTCACCGTCATGTTCACGTTCTTTTGTATGGCCGCTGTCTTGGCCATTTTTGTCGCGGTCTCATGAATGAGTTGTATTAGCTCCGTCAAATCGGGTTCGTTCTTATTGTCATCGTCGAATGAGAAGGCTTCGGGTTCTTCCTGATGCTTCTTTATATTTCCGATGACAGGTGGAACCGTTTTACCCTGTTCCACGGGTGGCGGTGTATTTTCTCTCTTCCTGAATCTTAATTTCTTTGTCCTCTGATGTAAGGATCGATCTTCAGTACCTGTTGACAAACATGACTGAAGCCTACTTCTCTTCCTTAGGTTGACATTTTCGGTCACGTCCATCAAGCTGTCATCGTCCGTCTCTCCCCCGATATAGCCTGTAGCGAGTTCTCCGATTGTCCCAAGCTCCTCCCCGGTCGATGTTATTACCAACTCCCTCTTCTGTTTGTGTTTTATTTCTTTTAAAAGTTTATCCATATTAATCCTACGAGTAGGTCGGAATGTAAATAGGTCCGCGTAGGCAGAGCCGCCTTGTCCAGGTAAGGTGTAAATACTGCAGGGTTCCATCTGGTGCCCTGCAGGCATCGTTCGCGACTGCTTTAGTTTACATCATTGCGGTTATGCAGCCGTAGGCACGATGCCTCCCACCGTAGCTTTTGATGTTGTGTGTTCCTAGTCTGCCTGCTCCCCCTGGACCTGTCCGGCAAGGTTAGACCTGCCAGGGGCCAGAGCCCCCGCCGGCCGAACTCCAAAGTTTATTGCAGAAACGCAAGCTCCCCCCCCATGGCAAGGCGACACATTTGGGAGAGTTCGTGACTATTATTATTATTATTATTATTATTCTTACTACTACTACTACTACTACTACTACTACTACTACTACTACTACTACTACTACTACTACTACTACTACTACTACTACTACTACTACTACTACTACTACTACTACTACTACTACTACTACTACTACTACTACTACTACTACTACTACTACTACTACTACTACTACTACTACTACTACTACTACTACTACTACTACTACTACTACTACTACCACCACCACCACCACCACCACCACCACCACCACCACCACCACCACCACCACCACCACCACCACCACCACCACCACCACCACCACCACCACCACCACCACCACCACCACCACCACCACCACCACCACCACCACCACCACCACCACCACCACCACCACCACCACCACCACCACCACCACCACCACCACCACCACCACCACCACCACCACCACCACCACCACCACCACCACCACCACCACCACCACCACCACCACCACCACCACCACCACCACCACCACCACCACCACCACCACCACCACCACCACCACCACCACCACCACCACCACCACCACCACCACCACCACCACCACCACCACCACCACCACCACCACCACCACCACCACCACCACCACCACCACCACCACCACCACCACCACCACCACCACCACCACCACCACCACCACCACCACCACCACCACCACCACCACCACCACCACCACCACCACCACCACCACCACCACCACCACCACCACCACCACCACCACCACCACCACCACCACCACCACGACCACCACCACCACCACCACCACCACCACCACCACCACCACCACCACCACCACCACCACCACCACCACCACCACTATCTAGATTTTTTAATCTAGAGCAATATCGTTGTTTCGCAATTTGCATCGCAGCGCAGTCGGTAAATAAATGACATGGGATCGTAACGGTGTTGTATCCAGAAACGGCAGAAGAATTTCAAATTCCAATATCGTTCATGTTATTAACGATGCTATGCGAGCTAGAAAACGCGAGAAACCCATCGGTCGATCTCACTTTGCCCAACTCCAGCGAACGATACAGATGCCACGCGAATTTATTGGCAATCCCGAGTTACTACACGAGCATGCACCTAAATCTTCCTCGACACCGCAGCGGCCTCTTATTTTACCACGCGATAGTTCTAGTAGCAGCAGCAGCAACAGTAGCAACAACGAGGTCGAGACCGCACACTTAAACAGAGATTTAATGCTCACGGCGGACGACGACATCATCGAAGGGGTGGAGGGGTAGGAAGAAGAGGACACACAATTGCAAAACATCGCACAAGTAGAGAGCCAACGAAACCCCAGTGAATATCAATCCCCCACACAGTTAGAAAAAAAAAAGAAAAAGAGTCGACTTAACTGGTCATCGTTAAAATGATGAAAATTCTTTAAAAAAAATTATTATCACACCGCTTATCCTGCATCCTATTCTCGAGCAAAAAATTTGGCCCATGTGTATCGGAGAGTAGCGCGAAAAAATGTTTTACCATGCCTCGAGACACAGGATTAATATAGACGTGAGTAATATAGACGATGTATGGAAGGCTGATTCAGCTGATCTTCGCTCGATAGCTTGTAACATAGTTACACCCGCTAGCTTGCCTGATCATATTTCGCTATTATAAGAGGCGAGATTACGCTCTAACGCATGGCAGAATTCTAGCACTAGGTCGACGAACTCGAGCAAAATGTGACAAAAACGAGCTACGTCACAATTAAGGCATTCCCTCGCTGCCGTACACAGCAGGTCAGCGACCAGCTTGCCTCGCCTGGTGGCGAGGGGCAGACGGGTGGCGTGATAGCGGCAACCCGAAAAATTATTCGCAAGGAATAATAAGGTAGAGGGGAATAAGGCAGCGGGGCAGGGTATAAAAGAGCCAGCGGAGGGAAAATTCTCTCTTTTAGTCCAAGGCTCTCTTCTTGTATAATACGTGAAATTTCGCTTTGCCCTTAGCTTTTAGCTTTTAATTCTGAGCTCTTCTCTGAAGTTTGATCTCTTACGTGCATCTCGGTGGAAAGTAGACAGTTCGTGCATAAAGAAGTTTGATCCAATGTGTCGATATTTCAATAATTCTACATCGACGTTTGCAAAGCAATTAAGAAAATCGAGTCTGTGTGGTAAAGAACGAAGACAGTTAAAAAGGAAAGACAGGCGATTGGGCTAAGTAATAAGAAAAATAATTAGTGGGATTCAGAATCTAGTGAATAATATTTAATTGAATACAATCTAGCGAATAACATTTAATTGAATAGAATTAAGCGAATAAAATTTAATCGAGTAGCATTTAAGTGCATAGTATTTAAATAGGTAGAATAAGCAAGTAGTGTATAAGCGAGTAGGTTGAAAGCAGATAGGAAAGAAGTAGAACGAGTGGTAAATTGAGAGGATTATAAGTATAATAGAGATATCGCCTTTAAGAGCAAGTTTGACGCGCTTGGTTTGAGTGTGTAGGTTGGGTGACAGGCCTACTACCAACAGCAAATACAATAACAAGCGAAGTAGCTAAGTGTACTGCGAGGCTACGGGAACGAGATCCACGAAAAGAATTGTAGAATAATCGTAAAAATTAACGGTTTGAAATGCAATGTAATGGGCAACGGTGCCAATGAACGGAATATCGATATTCTAATTGTTTTGATAAATAAACCCTACTTTTGCCTACCTCGAAGTCTAAATTAATTATCCCTGTGTTCGACCCCGAATTCTTCCCCTCGGAAGAAAAAAATTAATGCTAACGATAGAAATTACCGTAACAAGCTACGTACAATTATGGGTACGCATATCTGCTTGTAGTTATCAACGTGTTGAGCAAATACACGTGGGTCGAGGCTTTGCGTGACAAAACGAGCGCAAACATGGCCCGCGCTCTCACACGCATACTCACCCGCAGTAAGAATCGTTGTTGAAAACAAAGAACTCACTGGAAAGTGGTTATCTAATTAACAAAACGAGCAAAACACGGTGCATACAAGCACCAACTGGACTAGGAAAACATAGTAAGAAAGTAGGTACGCACGGTCAACCGCGGGTACCCACCTTAAACAGCATGGTGTCAGAAGTAGGCCCCACCTAACTCAAAAACTACCATCAAAATAAACACAGCTCGCAAGAAGCAAGCAAGACAAAAGGCAGGACAAACAGCAGTACCACGCGCTAGTAACACCGCCCTACTAGAAGCAGGCGGAACCACGCGTAACAACAAACGCCTTACCAGGCAAAGAGTACACAGTCGGCCCTACCTTCCATCCAACCATACCACATAGCCTGCAACGCGCTGAGAACGCCAGAGTACGGAGAAACGACGGAAGAATTAGTGTAACTCTTGAAATTCCACAAATTCTCAAGAGGAAACGACAGGGTGACTTCACATGAAGCCTCACCACTTACCCCCACTCAAGAATAAAATATTAACAACAGAATAATAGCATAAAACAAGCCAAAATATCACAAAACTCAATTAACAAATTAAAATCAGGGCAAGCCCTACACGGATAAACACACGAAAGCAAGAACAACATAAAAATGATTAGATTACTCAAAAAAATAAGATCATATTCATTTCGTTGGAATAACTGGCAAAGTTCTATAGATGGAACGACTGTTGCATCATCCACTTATTCCGAAATTTGCGCCGAATCGAAATACTATCTAATCGAAAGGTCGATGACATATGACGATAAATTATTGATAAGCACAAAATCAGCACAAAGAGTGAACGCAAGCAGCTCTTTAGCATGTAAATAACGAGAAACAAGAATGTACGCACAAATATACGTACTAATGGATAAGGGGTAGTTTACCCCCGTAAACTCATTTTCCTGTGAATGTGCAAAGATACGTCAACTTTATTTTAACTTGCCCTTCCAAATGGTACATGTTCTGTTTAATTTGGTTGATTAGTTTTTTGTGTAGGGTGGAAATTTGAAAAATCAGGGGGTTGTTCACCCCTGCAAATGAATTTTTTTCTTCAACTTAGCGTGGAATTTTGATTGTCTTCAATGAGGAGTATTTTGGTTTTTGTTTTATTAAAATCGGTTGACGCCTTTTGGGTGAAACTGCAAAATCACCCCTCGACATGCTATTTTTGAAGGGCGATTTCACCCCTTAAAAATGTTTTTCCGCCGATAAAAAAAATACGTGTCCTTTAGTTTTCGATGCTCTACAACATACGTGAGTTTCATCAAAATCGGAGGGGGACACCAAACTGACCTTTTTGTAAGTACCAGCCGGTCACCCCCTTAATAATAAATAAAGCATCATGCGAAGTTCCCCCCCTTGACTTCGGCTAACAGGAATGTTTTGAATCAATTCGGACATTTAAATAACGAGAAACAAAAATGTATGCACAAATATACGTACTAATGGATAAGGGGTAGTTTACCCCCGTAAACTCATTTTCCTGTGAATGTGAAAAAATACGTCAACTTTATTTTAACTTGCCCTTCCAAATGATACATGTTCTGTTTAATTTGGTTGATTAGTTTTTTGTGTAGGGTGAAAATTTGAAAAATCAGGGGGTTGTTCACCCCTGCAAATGAATTTTTTTCTTCAACTTAGCGTGGAATTTTGATTGTCTTCACTGAGGAGTATTTTGGTTTTTGTTTTATTAAAATCGGTTGACGCCTTCTGGGTGAAACTGCAAAATCACCCCTCGACATGCTATTTTTGAAGGGCGATTTCACCCCTTAAAAATGTTTTTCCGCCGATAAAAAAAAATACGTGTCTTTTAGTTTTCGATGCTCTACAACATACGTGAGTTGCATTAAAATCGGAGGGGGACACCAAAGTACCTTTTCTTGTTAGAGCAGCATCTCCGTAAACTTTTTGGAGTTCTCGATGCACTTCAGCCGCCGTTTTCTTCGAATGAAAGAAGAAAAGCAGCACTTCCCGCAAATGACGATTATTTGGCACAAAATCAGACATTTTCACACAACCAAAAGTATTTGACGCAAAAACAAAATACATGACATTTTGGTTATGTCCCAATCGGCAGCACTTACTACTGGAGCTATCTCTTGAAAAACAGCGGGAACTTAGTTGCGCACCTAATACCATTTTCAGATGAGTCCACATTCACAAACCATGGTGCCGTTAATCGGCATAACATGCATTACTGGAGTGTGCAAAACCCCCACTGGTTATGACAAGTTGAACATCAACGTCACTGGTCGGTTAACGTTTGGTGTGGAATTGTAGGGAACAGACTCATTGGTCCTTATTTTATTGATGGTATTTTCAATGAAATCAAATATCGAAATTTCCTGGAACATGAACTACAACCTCCACTTGAGGATGTTGCATTGCCCATTCGCCAAACTATGTGGTTTCAGCATGACGCTTGCCCAGCGCATTACTCAATAACAGCACGGAAAGTATTGAACCGTGATTTCAATGGCCGATGGATTGGCAGAGGTGGCCCCATTAATTGGCCTGCTAGGTCGCCTGATTTGACATCGCCGGATTTTTTTCTGTGGGTTCATCTAAAAGATGAGGTTTTTCAACAAGCACCAACAACTCGTGAAAACATGATACAGCGCATAAAAAACGCTTGCGCTGAAATTCCCGCAGATATGCTCATCTCCTGTGTACAATCATTCGAGGAAAGAGTAAATGTCTAGAAGTTCAAGGTCACCATTTCGAACATTTAATCTAATTTATTAAACATGCAGAGGCAAGGGGACTCACCTAAAACAAGCACCCCGATGGTGAAAGGCAAGGGGAATCACCTAAAACAAGCACCCTGATGGTGAGAGGCAAGGGGACTCACGTAAAACAAGCACCCCGATGGTGAGAGGCAAGAGGACTCACGTAAAACAAGCACCCTGGCAGTTTTTATTTGTGCATAATATTCGTCTTCATCCTGTAGTCTCCCTAGGTTCGTGAGGATGTCGTTCAATTCTTCCGTTATTTCGGTAGTGATCTTCGCGATTATTATTTCTTTGCTACTTTTTTTTCTATCGGGACGACTGAGAATGTTCGCCACTGTATTGGGTTTCCCTTCACAGTGTTCGATTGTTGGGTGGTAGACCTGGATCGCGAGTGACCATCTTGTGAGTCGTGCGTGGGCCAGAAAAGATAAACATAAGATTTGGATAAAGAAGGGCTCATTTTTGAGGGAGTAATGGAGCATTGCGCCCTCGCAAAATTTGTGTTTTACGTTTTCGAGTGCTTTTGTTTCCTTTTCCGTCCATTTCTATTTCTCGTTCTTCCTGAGGCGGTGTAATAGTGGTACGGTCGATTCGCCACGCTCGCGAGTAAACTTGCTGTAGTAATTTACTAACCCGAGGAAACCACGTAGTTGCTTAATATTCCTAGGTGTAGGGCATTCCTTTATGTCTCTGATTTTTTCAGGGTCGGGACAGATACAGTTTAGGGTTAATATATGCCCGAGGAATTTTGCTTCTCGTCGGAAAAATTGGGATTTCTCTAGGTTTAGTGTTAGGTCATGGGTGCTGAATCGTCCTAATAATTCGTCGAGGTTGTTGATGTGTTCGTCGAAGGTTTCTGCCGTACATAGTAAGTCATCTACGAAGTTGATGACGTATCCAAGACCTTGTAGTACCTTTTCTAGTCCTCTTACAAAGCTTGCTGTGCTCGTCCTTAGTCTAAACGGTGTCACTCGAAATTCGTAGCAGCGTCCTCGGTGCATAAATGCAGTATATTTCCTAGAATCCGGGGAAAGTGGTACTTGCCAGAAAATGGATTTTAGGTCTAACGTGGTATGTATCTGACATTTCTGCATTCCTGGAAGAGTTCATCCGGTGTCTGCATCCGCTCATTATCCGGTTCTAGAACTTCATTTATTTTCCGAGCATCGAGGTATAGTCTGATTTCTCCGTTTTTCTTGGCTACCACAACGGCGGGTCTGGTATATGGGCTCGTGGATTTTTGAATTATTCCTTGGCTCGTTACATTTTTTATTTCCGTCTACCTTCTCTCGATACATGATGGATACCGGATAATTCATAGCTTTGAGTGGTTCGTGTGGCTTGACTTTCAGCTTGTGTTCATATGAGTTTAGTAGTCCTGGTCGTTTGAGAAATACTTTCCTGTGTTTTTGGAGCAGATCCAAAACTGTATGTTTTTCCCCTTTGTCCAATCCTACTGTGTTCTCTATCTTTTGTGTCATTTCTTGGTCCGTAATTGCATATTTCTCTTTGTCTTTCATGGTGACCCTACGTATTTCTTGTAGGTTTGTTTGGCTGGAGATATATTTGGGTTGTTTAATTTTGCTCTCTGGAGAGGGTTTGCAGGTAGTATAAACGATATTTCGTATTTTTCGAGGTCAATGTGCGTTTTTATTTTTACGAGGAAGTCTATTCCTAGAATGCAGTCGGTGGTTCGCCTCGGGACTATTATGAGTGTATTATTGGCACCCGCGTTTCCTAGAGTGATTTCGGCGAAAATCTGGCGGGTCACCTTGACGGCACGTTCTGAGGTCGCACCTCTTACGGATACTCCTGTCAGTGGTAGCGTGGGGCATTTCTTTATGAGAGTTGCATGGTCTATTGCGAACTGCTCGGAGATATCGTTTATTTCGCTGCCCGTGTCAATTAATACTCGGATGGTTGTGCCCTGTACGTATATCAGGAGTATGGGACATTTTGGCCTTGATTTTAGCGGTGGATTTTCGTCTTCTTTTGTTAAAAATTCTCTCGTGTTTTCCCCGTATCCTAACGTCACCTCTGCTAAGGTTGGTTTTCGAGCGGTGACGATTCCTCGTTTTCCAAAGTTCCGGGGTCGTTTATTAGTTCGAGCGGTTCAGTACATCCTTCCTCGATATTTGTGGTGCGGATGTTTTTTGTCTTCTCTCAGGGGTTGTCTCGAGGTCACCAGGGGTATTTGTTTTCCTCCCTGCTTTTGAAGCGATTGTCCTTATCACCTTGTGGTGATTGCGTTCTCTCATTTTGTCTTGAGTTGGTTTGGTTGATGCGGTTGTTGAATGGTGTTTGGTACGTGTCGCCAGAATTTCTATGGCCTCTGTCATTTGTTTTGTACGGCGTGTTGTGCTGGTTTGTGTTTTGCAGGTGGTACATCTCGCGTTGTGGTGGTTTTGTGCGTTCTTTATTACCTGGTCCCTCCTCGTCGTATGAAGATAGTAGGTCTAATACGCGGGAAATTGTTTTTATCTCTAGTGTCCGGATGGTGGCTCTGACATCGTCGGGGAAATGCCTTTTAATTTTCTGTACGATTTCCTCTTCGGTGAGTTCTGGCATTATATCGCGAGTTAGGCTTATGTAGTGGAGTGCGTATCCTATACG